>MU705841.1:0-29413 GCA_026770625.1 Nicotiana glauca
TGGGCTGTAGGAGCCCCTCCGGAGTCTGAACCCCCACAGTGAGCGCGGGTACCCAATGGATCAGGTTGTACGCCGTAGCGTTCATGTGCATTGCATTGCATTCATGCATTGATATCTATTTGTCTATCTGTCGTTGATTACTGTTCTTTCATCGTTTAGTGTGCTAAGTGGTTAGTTTCAGCTTTGCATTGTGGTATTTCGGGATTTCTTACTTTCAGTCATTATATATGTCTATTANAGAGTTTTATCAGAGTTGTCGAGGTAGCTGGCTGACATTCGCAGGACCCGACTTCTACCTTTTATTCAGTTTTACTTCCGCATTTTATACTTATGTATTTTCGAATATTTGTTACTCCGTTGTTTAGAGGCTCTAGACTCGTGACCCCAGATTCTGTTGGGAGTGTTTTGTTGGTTATATCGGTTTGTTCCGTATTATTTTTATTACAGACATCGGTGGATTATTTTTTAAACTGTTAAATTCCCTTAAAATGTCGGTAATGAATTATCAGGTTGGGTTCGTGAGTGATAATTGGTCAGGCTTGCCTAGCTATATGGTTGGGCGCCATCACAACCGGGTTTGGGGTCGTGACACCCAAATCTATTCAAAGTAATTGCATAATGTAAATATAACTTCAAATAACTAATTCCACTAATTAATTCGAAGCTCACACGCAAAATTAAGAGAATCGCCCAAAGAGTCCCCCAGGCCCACATCTCAAAATCGGGTTAATTTTACAAATTCAGAATCCTCACACTCTCACGAGTTCATACGTACCAAACTTATTAATCCGACATCAAAATCTTGGTCAAAATCCCAAAATTATGCCTAAGAACTTTTCCAAATTTTTCTCTAAATTTTCATCCCAAATTCGAATTTAAGGGATGAATTTAAGCATAGATTCGTGAAAATTAATCAAAAACGAGTTAGAATTACTTATCCAAAACACCCAGGTAAAAATCTCTCCAAAAATCGCCAATCCCTGAGCTGCCAAGTTAATATCCAAAGTTTTAGTTCAAACCCTAGATTCTGCCCTTTTTCTGACCAGCGAATCCGTTTTTGCGACAAACGGACCACACCTGTGACTTTTATTAAAGTCCACCTTCCGCACCCGCGACCTCTTGTCCGCAGATGTAGTGCCGCTTCTGCAAAGGTGGAGAAAAATATTTTAAGTTATTTGTATTTTGCGTAGTAGTTAAACTTTTTTTTAAGTAGGTACAAGTTAAAGAATAATTAATCTAAATATCTGACCACCCAACTGCTTAAATTAAAAATAGCTGGTGGAGGTATAATATATGTATTATATATGTATACTTATAATCAATGTATAATTTATGTATATGACTAGAAAAAATAAATAATGAATACAACAGACTATTTGTGTAAAATTATCAAGTTAACTGGGGTCAAATGGCGAACTTTTGCATCTATACCCAGTTTTGGGGTCACAACTGAACCTATACCCACTTTGCAAAAAAGTTTGCAAGCATACCCACTTTACAATCTGAAGTTATAAAAAATGTCTAAAGTTAAAAAATTGCACTTCAACTGCACTTAAGCCAAATAGGTCTGAAGTGCAACTAATGATTTTATGCACTTAAGGCTAATAAGTCTGAAGTGAAAAATTACACTTCAGATGCACTTAAGGCCAATAAGTTTGAAGTGAAAAAGTATACTTCATATGCACTTAAGGCCAAAAGGCATGAAGTGCAACAAACGTTTTCATTCACTTAAGGCCAATAAGTCTGAAGTGAAAATTTGCACTTCAGATGCAATTAAGGCCAAATTGGTCTGAAGTATAACCAATAGTTTCATGCACTTAATGCCAATAAGTGTAAAGTAAAAAATTGCACTTCAGATGTACTTAAGGGCCAAAAATCTAAAGTGCAATACAGTTAAGGCAAATAAGTTTGAAAAGAAAAATTGCACTCAGATGCACTTAAGTGTGACGACCCAAAGGGTCATCACTTATTTTCTTATTCATTCTGAGCTTCCGAGGCCTTGAAAATCTCATTTATAATTGTCTCAATTTACGTGCACAGTCCGTGCGCGTAGCTGGAAGCTCAAATATGAAATTCTGTGAAAATTTGTTAAGTTTTGATATTAAAATGAGTAAATTTGACTTCGGTCAATATTTTTGGTAAACAGATCCGGACCCATGATTTGACGGTCTCGGAAGGTCCGTAGAAAAATATGGGACTTGAGCGTATGCCCGGAATCGAATTCCGAGGTCCCAGGCCCGAGAAATGAATTTTTCTGTGAAGTTGTTTTCTGAAAATGTTTAAGGAAAATAAAAATGAAATTTGATTGAAAAGTGATGGTCGGGCTCGTATTTTGGTTCCGACACCCGGTACATGTCTTATATATAGTTTAAGCGCTTCCTGTGAAGTTTGGTTGAATTCAGACGTCGTTTGACGTGTTTCGGGCCTAAAATGGAAAATTTGAAGTTTTATGAAATTTGAAAGAATTCTAGGATTTTTAAGGCTTAATTCATTGTTTTGATGTTATTTTGGCGATTTGATCGCACGGTTAAGTTCGTAGGATATTTTTGAGTTAGTGTGCATGTTTGGTTTGGAGCCCTGAGGGCTCGGGAGTGTTTCGGAGGTGTCTCGGAGTAATTTTGGACTTAGGAAAGTTTTAGAAAAAAAATTGCAGAAACAGTACCCGTGAACAGTACCGCGAACAGTACCCCGCGAACAGTACCATGTACAGTACTCCGTGAACAGTATCATGTACAGTACCCCTGTGAACAGTATCGTGTACAGTACCCCGTGAACATTAAATACGCGTGAACAGCAACCTCGGAAATTCTAGACAGAATGTTTAGTTTCTGAAAATGGGACTTTGTCCCATTTTCCATTTTTACCGAATTGGAGCTCGGATAAGGCAATTTTTGGGGATATTTTTGTAGAGAACAATAGGGTAAGTGTTCTTAACTCAATTTTGGTTATATTACTCGAATCTATTGCAAGTTTTGGCATTAAATCCGTGAATTTAGCGGGAAAAGCTTAGAAACCCTCTCGAATAGATTTGAGGATTTGAGGGTCGAAGTGTTATCAAAATTTAGTAATTTTGGTATGGTTAGACTCGTGGTTGGATGATGTTTCATATTTCGTAATTTTCGTCGAGTTCCGAGATGTGGGTCCCACGGGCAATTTTTAATGCAATTTCAGATTTTTAATGGAAAATGTAGAATTTCATATGGAATTAATTCCTATAATTTTTATTGACTGAATCGAATTGTTTATAACTAGATTGAAGCTTCGGACGAATTCGCGAGGCGAAGGCTTGTAGAAATTTTGAATTGGTAGCAAAGCGAGGTAAGTGTTTGGTCTACCCTAGCTTGAGGGAATAGGAGTTGAGTCATATTTGCTATTTGCTACTTGTCGAGTACGACGTATAGACATGGTGACGAGTATCTATACGTCGGTGTCTAGCATGACCGTGGGTCTTTATATTGCAAATATTTGAATTTGTCATATCTTCCTTGATGAAATGGTGACTTTAATATGTTGTAAAGAACATGTGATATTAAAAATTTGAGGAGCATTGGCTCGAGTTATAAAATGAATTACAAGTGTGAAGTGAAAGAAAGAGAAGGAATAATTAAATTATTCCCTCGCCAACAAACTATTCATGGAATAGTTGACATATTCCTTACTGGGAAATTCTATTATATATTATTATTGAGTCCTTGCTGGACCCCTATTAATATTTTCCAGTTATTTCCTTGCCCCTTATTTGTGATTGTTGTTTGGGTGATAAAAAGTAATAAAGCACGAAGGTTGATGCCATGCATTGTTTGATATCGTGAGGGAAGAGTGTAAAGCACGAAGGGTGATGCCGTGCACTTACTGTTGTTTGTTGTGATTTTCTTTTTACTATTAGTTCAACTACATTTAAATGTCTCATTTCCACTATCACTGTGATTTTTTTATGTTGACATTTTCCATTTTGTTGTGTTGCTTGTTATTATTGAGTCAAGGTATATTTGTGCTACGTCGTGTCTTGAATTTGTGCCATAATTGCTATATGTTTATGTGACTTAATTGTTGCTTGTCATTATTTGTTTTCCTTGGTGAGTTATAATTATTGTGTACTCATTGTTTATGAATTTGTATTAATTGTTGTGTTTATTAGAGCAAATTTCATTTGGAAGAGCTGTTGATAAAATGAAATGGGAGGTGGTACGCCTACCACAAATGATATATTAAAAATGGGAGTGGGTGGTACGCCTACCACAATGATATATTAAAAATGGGAGCGGGTGGTATGCCTACCACAAATGATATATTTAAAATTGGAGCAGGTGGTACGCCAACCACAAATGATATATTGAAATGGGAGCGGGTGGTACGCCTACCACAAGATATAAATTGAAATGGGAGCGAGTGGTACGTCTACCACAAATTATATTGATTATTCGTTATTGGTTTTCATGCCGGTAACATAATGTGTACAAATGGGAACAGGTGGTACGCCTACCACAAATGATATATTGAAATGGGAGCGGGTGGTACGCCTACCACAAGATATAAAATGAAATGGGATCGGGTTGTACGCCTGCAACAAGATGAGTTGAACTTTAAAGTGAATTTAGTTCCATTACTCATTTATTTCTGATATTATATTTTGTTGCCACCACAGAATATGTCTTCCCCTTCCCAAATATTACATGTTATTTCCTGTCATTTCTTGTTGTATATATATTTAAACTGCACAGGTTTATGCGAGTGTCTGGTCCTAGCCTCGTCACTACTTCGCCGAGGTAGGCTAGGAACTTACCAGCACATGGGGTTGGTTGTGCTGATACTACACTCTGTGCTCTTTTGCATAGATACAGGTTTTGGACACCAGCAGCAGTAGTGCAAGTGTTAGCATTTCGATAAGCGAGACACCGAGGTAGCCTTGCAGGCGTCCGTAGGCCCGACATCTCCTCTATCCTTATTTTTGGTCTGTTATCTCATGTATTCGAGACAAACAGTTTTATATTTCTTTCAAACGGTTGTGTTTAGTATTCTTAGAAGTTCGTGAGTATTGTGACACCAGTTCTTGGATAGAGGTTTGTGTTTGCATTACGGTGTCGCATCTAGTATTAGCTATTAAGTCTTTTGCTAAATTTATTTATTCCGCTGTATTTCTATTATTGCTGTTAAATTTGTTAAAAGAAGAATTTGAAAGTAAGAACAATAGTTAATAATTGGCTTGCCTAGATCCTATTAGTAGGCTCCATCATGAATCCCGATGGTGGGAAAATCCGGGTCGTGACAAGTTGGTATCAGAGCTCTAGGTTACATAGGTCTCACAACTCACGAACAAGCTTAGTAGAGTCTGAGGGATCGGTACAGAGACGTCTGTATTTATCCCCCAGAGGCTACAGAGTTAGGAAAAAGTTTCACATTGGTTCTTTTTTGTCGTGCGGTTCTGTTTCTCAAAGCTAATTGAATTTCTACTCTTGTCTTTCTACGAATGGAGAAGTCATGTACCGCTTCTTCAGTCGAACAACGACACAGACCAGTGATAGATCAACTACACCTTCAGAAGTTTTGCAGAGGTCGGATAGGTTTCACCAAACTCTTCGCTACCACCTTCAGCGGTGCATCTTTTGAGGACACACAAGATTTTCTTGATTGTTGCGATGAGGTATTACAGAACGTGAGAATAGTCAAAAGCGAGAGGGTTGATTTTGTTGTTCTTTGGATGGCAAATAGAGGCAGTGGAAAGATAATGTATTTACCAGACCAGTTGTGGTTCGAACGGAAGATGCAAATATATCAAGAGATCACCTAATGAATCGTGTGGTGGTTCAATGGACCTTGACGTCAGGTTGATTTATTTGAGTTATGAAGGACAAATATTGTGGATTATCGGATGTTGTGACTTTGACTTAGCATCAAATGGGGAATTCCACTATTAGTGAATGGATCATATGGTCATGTGCTATGTCAGTTTTGGCTTGGAATGTATATATATGGTACGGAAAGGTTCCCCAAATAATTTATACGTATTTAAGGCTTGGCACTTTGCAAGGGGTAAGAATCGCCCCCAAGGAATAATGAAGAATATATGAATAAATAGGGTAGCTCAGCAGTGTTAAGCCAGCATAGCAAAAGAGGAAATTGGTCGGCGGTGGTTGTGGCAAGCCTACGAAGGGGGCAGACTGGCCAATGCAACACCACCTACTCAACTCTATTTTAAGAAATGTTTTGAAGGGGTTTACCTCCCAGATTCTCTGCAATATGTGGTATATGTGATCTTAACGGTTGTGCCAGGTCACCATGATAGTGTCCGAATGTGTCATCAGGTTCAATAAGTTAGCTGAGCCTCAAAGGAATTGTTTTGAATGTGGTAGTTGGAGAAATATAATTTATGAAAGCACCCAGGCTACATGCCCCATTGCAGTCAATACTCAGCTTACATAACCAGCTAGAGGTAGGGGTGAGGATGGTAGAGGTGGAGGTGAGACTCTTAGAGGTAGAGACCTAGCCGTTTATATAATTTCTATGGTATGGCTGAGGTCACTACACCATATGGTGTCATCACATGTACAATTCTGATTGTTATAAAAAGGATACTTTTCCTTAATTTGATTTGGTTTTGAAAAAAAAAATTGTGAGTCCTTCTATCGTGCACCACTTATGAGCGAGCTTTGTAATTCTGAGATCCGCTTATGTGAATGCTCCTGTTGAGAGATTCGATGGAGATGCCTAAGTCAATCATTACATGTTGTGATATTATTAAACGAAAAACATTTGAAAGAAGAATAAATGAAATATTTCGGTTGGCACGCCGTGCATAACACTGGTGACTCAGCGCAAAGGACGAGATCCTCGCATATTTATGTAATGAGAAGTATTTAAACCATAATTATTGAGTTTTAGACTACGAGATGTGGTTATGGTCATACCTATGAAGCATTTTATGTCAAGATATCATTGCGATAATGCGTTGCTTGTGATATGGAGGTTAGTGGTATTGATATATACTTTATGGTGTTTTGTCGTGTTGTGGAAATATTGTTAGAAGTCATTTTGGTGTTACTCTGATAGGTGGATAGGCCCAGTTACTGGGGAGGCACTACCGAAATTTCTGAAGAACTTGGGAGTTAGAAAAAAAACAATTTGGGATATTGAGATTTCAAGGGCAAAATCGTGTACCTAATATGGATGGGCTTTGAAAGTTGATTCTAGAGGAGGCCCACAGTTCCCGGCATTCTATTCATCCAGGCGCCGCGGAGGGGTATCAGGATTTGTGGCAGCATTATTGGTGGCATAGAGTAAAGAAGGATATTGTAGCATATGTGGCGCGGTGTTTGAACTGTCAACATGTTAAAAAAAATGAGCATCATAGGCCTGGTGGTTTATTTTATAGGATTGAGTTTCCCGGGTAGAAGTGGGAGAAGATTGCTATAGACTTCGTTAATAGACTTCCGTTGACTCGAAAAAAGTTTGATGCTGTTTGGGTCATTGTTGATAAGCTGACCAAGTTAGCGCATTCCATTCCTGAGGCATTCTCCTATTCATCCGAGAGGTTAGCTCAGATTTATATCCAAGAGATTGTTCGCCTTCACGGTGTGCCGGTATCTATCATTTTGGATCGAGGTACGGAGTTTACCTCACATTTCTGGAAAGCAGTTCAGCGATAATTAGGCACCCAGGTGGAGTTGAGCACAACATTTCATCCTCAGACGGATGGACAGTCAGAACGGACTATTCAGATATTGGAGGATATGCTCCGAGCTTGTGTTATTGACTTTGGAGGTTCGTGGGATCAATTGTTGCCTTTAGCGGAGTTTGCCTACAACAACAGCTACTAATCGAGTATCCAGATGGCTTCTTATGAGGCTTTATATGGTAGGCGGTGTCGATCTCCGGTTGGATGGTTTGGACCGGGAGAGGCTCGGTTGTTGGGTATAGATTTGGTTCAGGAGGCCTTGGATAAGGTCAAAATCATTTAGGAACGGCTTCGTTCAGCTCAGTCCAGGCAAAAGAGCTATGCAGATCGTAAGGTTCGAGATGTAGCTTTCATGGTTGGTGAGCGTGTGTTGCTCCGAGTGTTACCTATGAAGGGCGTGATGAGATTTGGGAATAAGGGCAAGCTTAGCCCTAGGATGATTGGCCCATTTGAGATTCTTGATCGAGTGGGAGAGATGGCTTATAGACTTGTATTGCCACCTAGCTTATCAGCCGTGTATCCAGTTTTTCATGTATCCATACTTCAGAGGTATCACGGCGATCCAGCCCACGTGTTAGATTTCAGCACTGTCCTGTTGGACAAGGACTTGTTTTACGAGGAGGAGTCGGTGGCTATTTTAGACCAGCACGTACGTCAGTTGAGATCCAAAGGTTTTTCCTCTGCTCGTGTTCAAAGAAGAAGTCAGCCTCCTGAGGCTTCGACCTGGGAGCCCGAGTATGATATGTGGATCCATTGTCCCCATCTATTCCCTGACTCAGGTACTTCCTTCTTATGTCCGTTTGAGGACAAACGGTTGTTTTAGAGGTGGAGAATGTGACGACCCCAAGGGTCATCTTGTTTTCTTATTCATTCCGAGCTTCTAAGGCCTTGAAAACCTCATTTATAATTGCCTCGATTTGTGTGCACAGTCCGTACGCGTAGCTGGAAGCTCAAATATGAAATTCTATGAAAATTTGTTAAGTTTTCATATTAAAATGAGTAAATTTGACTTCGGTCAATATTTTTGGTAAATGGATTCGGACCCGTGATTTGACGGTCTCATAAGGTCCGTAGAAAAATATGGGACTTGGGCTTATGCCCGGAATCGAATTCCGAGGTCCTAGGCCCGAGAAATGAATTTTTCTGTGAAATTATTTTCTGAAAATGTTTAAGGAAAATGAAAATGAAATTTGATTGAAAAGTGATGGTATCGGGCATGTATTTTGGTTCCGACGTCCGGTACATGTCTTATATGCTGTTTAAGCGCTTCCTGTAAAGTTTGGTTGAATTCGGACGTCGTTTGACGTGTTTTGGGCCTAAAATGGAAAATTGGAAGTTTTATGAAAGTTGAAAGAATTCTAGGATTTGTAAGGCTTAATTCATTGTTTTGATGTTATTTTGGCGATTTGATCGCACGGTTAAGTTCGTAGGATATTTTTGAGTTAGTGTGCATGTTTGGTTTGGAGCCCCGAGGGCTCGGGAGTGTTTCGGAGGTGTCTCGGAGTGATTTCGGACTTAGGAAAATTTTAGAAAAAAAATTGCAGAAACAGTACCCCGTGAACAGTACCCGTGAACAGTACCGTGAACAGTACCCATGTGAACAGTACCATGTACAGTACCCTGTGAACAGTACCCGTGAACAGTACCGTGAACAGTACCGTATACAGTACCCATGTGAACAGTACCATGTACAGTACCCTGTGAACAGTATCGTGTACAGTACCCCGTGAACATTAAATACGCGTGAACAGTAACCTCGGAAATTCTGGACAGAATGTTTAGTTTCTAAAAATGGGACTTTGTCCCATTTTCCATTTTTACCGAATTGGAGCTCGGATAAGGCGATTCTTCTGGAGATTTTTGTAGAGAACAATAGGGTAAGTGTTCTTAACTCAATTTTGATTATATTACTCGAATCTATTGCAAGTTTTGGCATTAAATCCGTAAATTTAGCGGAAAAAGCTTAGAAACCCTCTCGAATATATTTGAGGATTTGAGGTCGAAATGTTATCAAAATTTAGTAATTTTGGTATGGTTAGACTCGTGGTTGGATGAGGTTTCATATTTCGTGATTTTTGACGAGTTCCGAGATGTGGGCCCCACGGGCAAATTTTTAGTGCAATTTTAGATTTTTAATGGAAAATGTAGAATTTCATATGGAATTAATTCCTATAATTTTTATTGACTGAATCGAATTGTTTATAACTAGATTTGAAGCTTCGGACGAATTCACGAGGCGAAGGCTTGTAGAAATTTTGAATTGGTAGCAAAGCGAGGTAAGTGTTTGGTCTACCCTAGCTTGAGGGAATAGGAGTTGAGTCATATTTGTTATTTGCTACTTGTCGAGTACGACGTATAGGCATAGTGACGAGTATCTATACGTCGGTGCCTAGCATGACCGTGAGTCTTTATATTGCGAATATTTGAATTTTTCATATCTTCCTTGATGAAATAGTGACTTTAATATGTTGTAAAGAACATGTGATATTAAAAATTTGAGGAGCATTGGCTCGAGTTATAAAATGAATTACAAGTGAGAAGTGAAAGAAAGAGAAGGAATAATTAAATTATTCCCTCGCCAACAAAATATTCATGGAATAGTTGACATATTCCTTACTGGAAAATTCTATTATATATTATTATTGAGTCCTTGTTGGACCCCTATTAATATTTTCCAGTTATTTTCTTGCCCCTTATTTGTGATTGTTGTTTGGGTGAGGAAAAGTGATAAAGCACGAAGGGTGATGCCGTGCATTGTTTGATATCGTGAGGGAAGAGTGTAAAGCACGAAGGGTGATGCCGTGCACTTATTGTTGTTTGTTGTGATTTTCTTTTTACTATTTGTTCAACTACATTTAAATGTCTCATTTCCACTATCACTGTGATTCTTTATGTTGGCATTTTCCCTTTTGTTGTGTTGCTTGTTATTATTGAGTCAAGGTATATTGGTACTACGTCGTGTCTTGAATTTGTGCCATAATTGCTATATGTTTATGTGACTTAATTGTTGCTTATCATTATTTATTTTCCTCAGTGAGTTATAATTGTTGTGTACTTGTTGTTTATGAATTTGTATTAATTATTGTTTTTATTAGAGCAAATTTCATTTGGAAGAACTGTTGATAAAATAAAATGGGAGCAGGTGGTACGTTTACCACAAATGATATATTACAAATGGGAGCTAGTGGTACGCCTACCACAAATTATATTGATTATTCGTTATTGGTTTCCATGCCGGTAACATAATGTGCACAAATGGGAGTGAGTGGTACGCCTACCACAAATGATATTGAAATGGGAGCGAGTGGTACGCCTACCACAAATTATATTGATTATTCGTTATTGGTTTCTATGCTGGTAACATAATGTGCACAAATGGGAGCGAGTGGTACGCCTACCACAAATGATATTGAAATTGGAGCGAGTGGTACGCCTACCACAGATGATATTGAAATGGGAGCGAGTGGTACGCTTACCACGAGATATGAAATGAAATGGGATCGGGTTGCACGCCTACAACAAGATGAGTTGAACTTGAAAGTGATCTTAATTCTATTACTCATTTATTTCTGATATTATATTTTGTTGCCACCCCAGAGTATGTCTTCCCCTTCCCAAATATTATATGTTATTTCCGGTCATTTCTTGTTGTATATATATTTAAACTGCACAGGTTTATGTGAGTGTCTGGTCCTAACCTCGTCACTACTTCGCCGGGGTGGGCTAGGCACTTACCAGCACATGGGGTCGGTTGTGCTAATACTACACTCTGTACTGTTTTGCACAAATACAGGTTTTGGACAACAGCAGCAGTAGTGCAAGTGTTAGCATTTCGATAAGCGAGACACCGAGGTAGCCTTGCAGACGTCCGGAGGCCCGACGTCTCCTCTATCCTTATTTTTATGTTATCTCATGTATTCGAGACAAACAGTTTTACATTTCTTTCAAACGGTTGTGTTTAGTATTCTTAGAAGTTTGTGAGTATTGTGACATCAGTTCTTGGGTAGAGGTTTGTGTTTGCGTTATAGTGTCGCATCTAGTATTAGCTATTAAGTCTTCCGCTAAATTTATTTATTCCGCTGTATTTCTATTATTGTTGTTAAATTTGTTAAAAGAAGAATTTGAAAGTAAGAACAATAGTTAATAATTGGCTTGCCTAGCTCCTATTAGTAGGCGCCATCACGACTCCCGATGGTGGAAAAATTCGGGTCGTGACATTAAGGCCAAAAAGTTTGAAGTGCGACAAATATTTTCATTCACTTAAGGCCAATAAGTCTGAAGTGAAAATAGCCCAGAAACGAAAATTTGTTATTCGAATTATAACAACCCAATATACAATTTAATACCTAAATTTACTCCAAATGAACTCAAATTTGAAAGATAGCCTCTAAATATCATCAGGAACAAATTTCAATCATCAATTTGTCAAAACAATAATAAATCTAATGAACCCATTTGCAATTAAGAAAAATAAAAAGAAGAAACCCTAAGCAATAGTACAAAAATAAAATGTCATAACAGTTCACCATTGTTAAATACTTTATAATATATTCAGAACCACCGTATAAAATTATTGTCACCCGAAGAAGAAAAAAATGAAGGAGGAGAAAGAGACCTGAAGTTGTTTTAAAAGTATGAACGGATAAAAAGAAAATTAAAAATTAAATATAAATTAAATGAGATCGACCAAATAGGACGCCCGTATAATTTACATCAAAGGGAGCACCCCATAAAAATTTTACGATTATTGCAGCACAATTGACCTTGAGTAAAAAAAATGTTTTTGGTTCAAAAAGAATGATTCAAGTGATATTTTAATCTTTCATTTAACATAGTAATTTTTTTTTCTTTTCATGTGAACCACAATTGATTAGTCCTTTGGGTGATGATGCCACACTTTGAATTCACATTCCTGACCTAATATAATTATTGAGCAATTTTGAAATTTTATTAAAATCCTTTTTAAAAGGATTCAAGTACATTTTGTTTTACTTTTATTAATTTATATATTTTTTAAACGAAGGGACAATCAATTAGTTGCTTCCACCTAGCTTCGTTCCTAACTCCAATACCACAATTTTTGGGGCCGTCCATGCTTATTCCCAATTAGTAGTGTGGTACATGCAATTATGATGAGCGCGGAGGTACTTTAGCTTAGAAGCCCTTACATTCTTGTCTATTGACAAAATAACCCATAATAATTTTCAGTTTTCACTACTTTGATCCTCTGCTCTACTAACCCTTAAACCCCTTGTTTGGACTCTTTTTCTTGTCTTTTTCTTACAAAAGTTGATGTAAGAAGAGGACTAACGCAACGGTGTGGAGTTCCCACTTTTTGTCAAGTCCTTTTCAAGTTTAAAAAATAAATTAAAAATAAGAAAATATATGGTACAAAGATTATTATGATATTATCTGCAGCTTTATCTCTGAAAAAAAAAAGATATTTCTGATGATTTGCAATTTAAACGTACTGTGGCCTCTTTGGAGTTTGGACCATTGGAATATTGGAAGCACATCATAAGAAGATGGATTGTATTAGATAGAGAAGAAGATTTCAGTGGTTTATAATACACTTGAGAAATTGCAGCAGTATGGTCCAAGCGGTCCTATTTGCATTTGGCCTGTTAATAACCTCAGAACTTGGAAGTTAAAATAATAAAATTTAAACTTTAGAATTAACTTTTATTAATCAAATAAATATTATAGAAAAATATAACAGATGGAAGACAATCGGTTTGGAAGACAAACGTTTGGAATATTCTTTCCTTTCTTCTTTTTTCTCGGAAAGGAAGAGAAGCACATGCAAAAAACTTCATCATAAATCCACATAACTGAAAAATGATCTTCTATTACTCCCTCCGGTCCAAAATAAATGATTTTTTGATATTTTCTTGTGGTCCAAAATAAGTAATTTTTTCAGTTTTCACGAATGAATTACTTATTTTTTTCTTACATTGTCCTTGGAATAAATAGTACTCCAGTGGAATATGTGTTTAGAGTGTTTATGTGATATAGTAAAGGTTAATATGGTCAATTCTATTATTACTTAATGTTAAAAGGTAAATTTCTTAATCTGTGTAAAAAAATCCAAAAAATCACTTATTTTGGACCGGAGGGAGTATTTGTTAGTCCCTCCAAATTACTTTAATTGATTTTTTTTTTTGCTCTTTTTATGCATATTAATAAATTCAGCTTTTAGCATTAATTAACAATAAAATTGACCATATAAATCTTAATGTGTTCATTGAAAATATAACAAATACTCTTAGCTAGCGTTTGGCCTTAGATTCCCAAATTTATTTTAAAAAATTTAATTTGGGTGAAATTTGGTTTGAAGATGAAAATGTGTTTGGACATCAGTTTTCAAAATATATTTCACTTTTATTTTTGAAAAAATATGAAATGTGCCTTATATCCACAGGTTCTAAAAACTATCACAAATACTCAAATCATAGTACTGAACATAAATAAATTTGGTACAAAATTATCATTTTTATAATGAACTATGTAATATACTATCAGGTGACCGAGAAGACGAAGCAGCATTATTACAAAATAATAAATGGTGTGACCTTTTATAAAATACAAAGTTTGAGGTAATTTTTTTAAAATGTAATAGTAATATTTTGGGCTTGAGCTGGTTTTGGGATTTGGGTTTTGGAAATTTGCTAAAAATGAATAAAATTTATGAACAAATATGTATTTGCCCAAAAAAAAAAAAAGTTTAACAAAATCTATAGCCAAATAGGTTTTTAGGTTGTTTACTTCAAAGGGTAACTTTAGAAAGAAAAAAAAGTTAAATCAATCGTAATATCTGAAAATATTAAATATTATGGATCACAAAAATATCAGTGGACTCGGGAAATACTAAATTTCTACCTTCATCTATAAGCGTTGAGTTAAAGGTGTAATATATTCCTGGAGTCCTCGTCTCAATGGTTGCGTAGACTCTTGAAAAAGGAGTTAATGCAAGAGGCATCACTTTCTTCAGAATAACCAACAAAATTAAACACTAGATATATGCCATTGGGCTAAAGCATCTGACTTTCTCTTTTATCTTCACTATTTTCGCATTGCAATCAATGAGTACTGTTGGTTTTGAAAAGTTGTAATGTTGCCCTATTCTTCAAAATAAATTTTAAGTAAATGTGGACTTTTGGGCCTTCAGCTTGTGAATCTTATCAAATTTATCTAATTATTAGCCATTATATTATTTAATTATTTACGTGGTATGTTAAAGAAAATTGTACTGATACTCCATATTTGATAATAACATACTTCTAAAGATAATCTAAATATATGCTTAGCCAAATATTACAATGGTCAAAATCGTAACTTACCAATAACTAAGAGATCAAAAGTGCTACTTTATGCTATTTTTATTGCTTTTTTAATATCGAAAATAAGTTATATCTTTCATCAGTTTCAGTTTCTTAATATAACTCTACCGTCATACTTTCGATCATATTTGACATCTACATGTTAAATTCCAACGTTAAAAATAGACGTGGTTGGTTCTGATTGGACAAAAAAGACACGTCCCATTTCGAATTAAAACCCACTGTATCCAATATATATATATTACTTTTTTTTTCCTCTTGTCAATCTTCTTCCATGTCCATGCTCTTCTACAGTATCAGTGTCCGACAAAGAATTGGCCGGTGGCGGCCGGAAATTCGCTGAGTGTTGTTGGCTTAGAGAAACAAAATAAAAATAAAAATTTTGGAGCAACAAATGACAAAAGGACAACCCAGTTGGGTATTAGGCAAATAACCTTTACCTAGCGCATACCTAACTTGTGAGTTGTGATGAGTTGTGACCAAAGGCCACGGAAAATACAAATCACACCAAGGGGGAATAAAAAAGGGAATTGCAGATTGCCAAATAATTTGGAAAAAAAAAGTACAAAAATCGACTTGAATCAAATGATGTATACAAATTGCTTTAATTGTCTAAATAAAATAACATATGACATATTGACATTTTAAATGAACGAACTTTTAATTATAGAATATGATTATATAATACTCTCTCCGGTCCAAAATAAGTGATTTTTTGGATGTTTTCACACATATTAAGAAATTCAACTTTTAGCATTAATTAGCAATAGAATTGACTATATTAACCTTTATTAAACACTCCTAACACATATTCCAACACTATTTACTCCAAGGACAATGAAGGAAAAAAATAATTAATTCATTCTTGAGATCTGAAAAAATCACTTATATCGGACCATAAGAAAAATACCAAAAAATTACTTATTTTGGACCGGAGGGAGTATAAAGTGTACCTAGACATCTAAAGGAAAAAAATTAAGAATCTTTTGAAGTGTATATGATAGACAATTTAAGGTGTAAACATGTGAGGAATATTACTCTATCTATGTATATCTATCTATCTATCTATCTATCTATCTATTCTATATTAAAAGCACCAAGGTCCTTAATAAAATATCGTTCGCTTTTTTTACCGTTTAGAAATAGAGTTCACACTAGATAAAATAATTATTTGATTACTTCTCTAATATTAAAAAATGAATAGTCATTTAATAATTTTCAAATATTTAGGAATTCGATATCAATTAGATTTATGTATTAAATACTTTCCTATTTAAACTGTGTAATATAACAAATTAGTAAAAGAAAAATAATAACAATGGAAAAACACAATATTTTGAGACGTGTTTCAAAAAAACCGTTTTCTACTTTTACGCTTTGGGAGTCCTTTTGTTTGTCATACATTTATCAATTAAGTTTTGAGTACTTTCAATTCCTTTTAGGTTTAGAAGTTTTTTATTTTATTTAGTATAAGTTATAAAAACTTTGAGTGCTTTGACCGCTTTTTAGGTTTAGGAAACTTTACTAAAAAAATAATAATTAACCAATCAATTCACTGTAAGAAAAATATTATTAATTCTTTATAATTATGTAGGTACAAAATTTTTAATTATTTATAAATATTTTTGGTAAACATTTCGAGCACTTCCACCTTGGTTTAGGTTTAGGAATTTTTTATTTTTTATGGTAAAAATCTCGAGCACTTTTGCCTCAAGTTAGGAGTATGCGTTTATGCGTGAAACATAATATTGACTTAAAATTTAAATTCTACTATATATAAATCCTTCATTAATTACATTATGTAACATTATTATAATTTCTTACATTTTATGAAACAATAAAAGAAGAAGAACATTGCAGAGAAAAGTATGGAGAGGGAATTGTTATTGTTTTGGGGTGAATTACAATACAATAGAACCATCTATTTATAGGGAGAGGGTGACTTAACCACCAAACAATGAACCCTAGAATCTCTCTAAATATAGACATTCACCATAAATACAATTCTATTTATAACACTCCCCCTTGAATATCTATTCAACACATAATGTGCCTCGTTAAAACCTTAACTAAAATAAAACCCAATAGAAAAAATATTCTAGAAAAGGAAAAAGAGTACACATATCTAATAATACGTCTTTTGGTTGTCTCGTTAAAAACCTTACAAGAAAAGCTCAGTGAAACAAAATCTTGTAAGGTAAAAAGAGTGCAACGCGCATTAACTCCCCCTGATGAGAGCATCAATTCACATCTTTAAGCATTTGCATTCCAATCTAGTGCACCATCTTCAAAAGATCTTTGGTAGAGATTTGATAAACAAATCAGCCATATTAACTTGAACAAATTTGTTTCACCTTGAAATCATCATCCTTAATAGATGTAATGTCTTCATATTATCTTGATGGAATCGTAAGTTCAATATCTTCACATAGAGGTGAAACTCTTGCTATCATATTATCATGCTTATAGTTATAGCAAGATACATTTGTGCACAAATTGCACTAAGGAAGTGATACTTCAAGATCAAGAATTATATATGCTTCAAGCAACTTAAATCCTTCATGGATTGTCAATTTGTCATATAAGTTAAGTCATATAAGCCATATAATATATTTAGATGCATATTAAGTTTCATGTCATGATAGACATATAAGATATCAAAAACTGATTGCACATACCACTGACTTTATACTTTCAAGTGTTTGGACTAAAGGTCCAAAACTACTTGTCTTTCATATGAAACCAAATTCTACTTGAATTGTTTCTGCAGACTTAAGATCCTCATATATATTTAATGTTATAATCAATGTCATCGACAAACATTTTATATTGGTTCCAACCTCTTTATTTTTCATAAAGACAAAACATAGAGATATCTTCATTCATATATTCAGGTACTTGAATCGCTAATAAGATTTTATGAAGTGTTATGTCATGTGATCTTCTAGATCACTTGCCTCCTTTAATATGATCATTTTGATCATTTGCTCATCTTCTTTATTAAGAAGTTTATTTGAAACCGATTGTCTATACGTTTTAAGCGTACCATAGACTTTGTATTTCTAGGACTTAATGGGAGCATTTGCAATGAAAATATAGTTACTTTCTTTGGATCAGCAAATGCGTCCGCTATGCTTTGTAATATATTGCAGATGAATTATCTTTTATGAACTTCAAGTTCATATTATCTTATTCGAGGATATAGATGTACACATGATAATTCATTACACGTAACTTTTTCTCAATTGTTTATCTTGTCTCCCCCTCATGTTAGAAAAACTAACTTGCTTCCTCAATTTTGAAAATCCATCTTTGTGCGTTATGGTATTAATCAAAATATACACCATACATCAATAATAATAAGATAAAATTATTTGGTTCCTGACCCCGAACTACTTGTGAAGGGAGAAAATAATATACTTTCGTATATAACGTATATCAAACTTATATACAAAATTTTATTCTCATAAGCAATTGTTTAGATATTAGTGGAGGCACTCAATAAATCATTTTTCTAAACCAACTATGATGTAAACCAATTTATCAAGATGAACTATCTTGAATAAATAAAACTGAAAATTATGCTCTAAATCAAATTATTGAGCAAGTTACCTCACAAACACCATATTGCGGGTTAATAATAATCGCACATGTAATCATGTCAAAGATGCATCTTATGTGGTATACATGGTAGGTGAATGAGCCCATATTCACCTTTGATATTTCCAGCATTCATGGGATTCAATCCCAATTTTAGTTGGTCTATTGATTAATGAGAACAAACAATATAAGAGAATTCATAAAGAACTTTCTAGTTCTTTTAATATTTACCCATATGAATTCTATATTATTTATGCACATCATACTTAAATTGATATGGCTAAATCAATTATTCCAACTAAATAAATTATTAAAATTGATAAACTTCAGATTTACACCATGATATGTGTAATTATCAATTAACTCCAAGTTATGATATGTGTTTTTATATCAATAAATATCCACTTTATTATGATATTATTTTATTTGTATAATACAAACTGGAGAATAAAGCGGGTAACTTTTTACATACATATTATCCCGCTACAAGTTGTAGTAATAGAAGATATTACATCTTTCTTTTATTTATAATCTCAATATAATCAACCGCTTTCGTGTATACTTTGGAAACTGAATAAGTTTCTTTGAGACTTACTACAACACAATACCTTATTGGTAATCAATTGTGTTTCTCCAAAATAGTAATAATTAGCTCTTCCACAGCTCTCAATTAATTTTGTACTACCACATATTCATCAACATCCATATGGTCATATATCTCTTTCAAGGAGAAAGTTATACCATTATGGTTATGGTCAAAATTATATGCAAGAAATGTTTCTTGCATTATTGTTGCATTATGGTTATGGTCAAAATTAATCAAGTTCTTCAAATATAAGTCTTTCGCCTTTAAATACTTCAAGTAATAATCTCTGAGATAATATGCTTTTCAATGAATATATATTTTGAATATATTTCCTTCAAATAAATACCTTTCGAATATAATTCTTTCGAGTAAAGGTCACCTTGTGATGCCTCATTTCATAATCATAATAATATAAGTCTCAGCCCACTTTCATATTTTTACGGCACCTCGTGCCCATATTTATATTACAACCGCACGGACAACTCACGTGTAATTAAATCAAACTATAATATTTTTCCCGGCACCTTGTGCCAACATATTTGTTGGCCCAAGTTCAGTTGAAGTTTTGAAGATTGACAAATAAACTCAGTGATGGACCTGGTCCATCTGGTGAGACACGGTGTTTATCAACCATTGCATATGAGATGCACGTGAGGAAGATATACCGTAGAGATCAAGAAACAATATCTTCTAAACTAATCGAAAAGATTGCAGTTGGGATAAGGAGAACAATCTCCTTATGAGGAGAGAACACAATCCTAATCTAGGATAAGGGTTGGAGTTTGTATTGGTCAAGGACTCAAAATCGTCTAAGGATAAGCAATGGAGTCTCAATCAAACTCTAATTACTAACTCAATAAATAACTGAGTTTGTTCTCTTTTACAGGTATTGCACATACGCAGAAGTAAAACATAATTGAGAGCAAAAGAGAAAGTTTGTTTTACAAGCAATATATGTGAGATATAAGTTTGCACGCCTGAAGCTACTTGAACGAGATAGAAGAACCAGTTCCATTGTGTTTATTCTTATTCTAGTTCAATTGTAGTAGGTGTTTCTATTTGTACCTTCCAGCTTATTTAGAAGCAATTGTATTAGGTACTTTGAGTATTCAAGTTAGAGTTAACTTGAAAGTGTCGCAACAGTTGAGGATGTGTGACACACTAGGATTAGAGTTAGTCCTTAGGTTTACAAAGAGTTTTTGTAAATGCTATTTTGGCTCAGTGATTTTAGTGGAAGTTTGGGAAAAATCCTACTGAGTAGTAGGTCATGATTTTTTCATCTTTTGAGCCAGGTGTTTTCCACGTAAAAATCTATGTGTTCTTTATTTTATGTATTTATTATTCCGCAAATTGCAATAGTTAGAACACCTAGAAGAACCAGGTTCTTCTAGAGCGAAAATTGGGTACCATACAAATCACCCCCCTCCCCCCTCTTGTGTGGTATTGAAGTTTAGAACATCAATTGGTATCAGAGCAAGTTATCCTTGAAGAGGTTAACACCTTAGGAAAGATCAACATGAGTGCACCACCTGGAAACTGGGAAGGGCAATCCACTGCTAGGCCTCCACTTTTCAATGGTCTCTACTACTCCTTGTGGAAGAATAGAATGAGAGACCACATCATGGGAGAAGACTATGAGCTTTGGGACATCATCACTGATGATCCTTTAGCCACAACAAAGAAGACTGTTGAAGGGTTGGATGTTCCAAAGACAAGAGCTGATTACACTGCTAAAGACTTAAAGAAGTGGGAAAAGAATGCTAAGGCCAAGAAGTGGCTAGTATGTGGACTTAGTCCAGATGAGTACAGCAGAATCCAAAGTTGTGACACTGCCAAGGAAATTTGGGACACCTTACAAGTGGCCCATGAAAGAACACCTCAAGTGAAGAGGTCAAGAGGAACACTGCTATATTCTCAATATGAGAATTTTACTATGAAGGATAGAGAAACCATCCAAGAGATATATACCAGCTTCACTACACTGACAAATGAACTTGAGTCTCTTGGAAGGTTTATCCTAGAAGAAGAGAAGGTTGAGAAGATCTTAACTAGAGTTCTGCCAATTTCCTGGAAAAGCAAAATCACAGCCATTCAGGAATCCAAGAATATTGCTACCCTAAAATTGGATGAGCTGATTGGAAATCTTACTACCTATGAATTGAGAAGGCAGACTATGAAGATGGATGCTCCAAAGAAAGAAAGAAGTCTGGCTCTCAGAATCTCAGAAGGATCAGATCTTGAAGATGATGAAATGGCTATGATAACCAGGGATTTCAAAAAGCATCTTATGAGAGGAAAGGGTCCTTCAAGAGGAACAACCTCCAACAAACCTCGGGCTCCTGAGAAGCAGACTAATGATGGTTGTTATAAGTGTGGTAAGACAGACCACATGATCAAGAATTTCCCTCAATGGGAGATTGAGTGGAAGAAATAAATAGCTGAACGGAGAAACAGGAAGAAGGAACAGGTCCAACCAAGAAGGAACAAAGGTTCAACTAAAGCTATGGTTGCTGCATGGGGAGAAACCTCAGATGAGGACTCGGAAGATGAAGCTGAAGATGAGAAAGCTCTTATGGCCATCTGAGAATCAGAGGATAAACAGGAGGTAAGTATCCTACATCTTAAAGAAAAGATTAAATTTTTGTCTAAAGAAAGGTTGGCTGAGCTATTATTGGACTTCATTGATGAGTCTGAAATAATAAACAGTGAGAAGGATGTTCTGTTTAGGGAATGTGTTACAGAAGTAAAAGACAAAACGTTAGAGTCTAGGGCTGATGAGAGTGACAACACAAATGCTGAGTTGAAGAACCAGGTTCTTGAACTTGAAAATAATGTCCTAGAACTCATATCTGAAAATATTAAACTGAAATTAGGGACAGGAAAGAAAACGGCTGATCAATCATTTCTCACACTAGAAGAAAATCTAGGAAAAATGAAAGATGAACTATATAATAAAGATGAATTGATTAAGGCCGTAAAGGAAGATTTAGGAAAGGTAAAGCATGAACTAGACAGAACATGCAAATGGAACAAGGATTCTGATGCACTCTCCTGGCTGCAAGAACATCATAGCAGCAACAAGAGAGGACTTGGGTTTGGGACACAAGCTCCAAAGTGGGATCCCAAAAACAAGTACCTCACGCTTCCTGAAAATAAGATCTGCACACACTATGGTAAGACTGGCCATTACAAAAATGAATGCAATGCAAAAGAAAAGGTCAGTCAAAAGAACAAAGCCTTTGTTCAAGAAAAACACAAACTGCCTGGTTGGGCAAAGAAAAATTTAATTCATCCTTTTGTCCAAAGAAAGGGACCCAAACTAGTTTGGGTTCCTAAGACTAACCTATGATTTCATTTTGCAGGTCCTAAGACTAGTTTGGGTTCCTTTGATTGATGGCTTGAAACATAGCCTGATAAGTGTGTCACAACTGTGTGACAAAGGTAATCTTGTAGTTTTCACCTCTACCAAATGCTTTGTGATTAACCTTAGTACTGACAAGATTGTTTTGCAGGGAAAGAGAGTTAACAATATTTACATTGTAGATTTGTCAACTCTCTTTGAAAATGAACTCACTTGCTTAAGTGTGTTAATTAATGATCCCCTCCTTTGTCACAAAAGACTTGGTCATGCCAGTCTAAATCAATTGAACAAATTAGTCTCCAAAGACTTGGTGATAGTGTTACCTAATATCAAGTTTAAGGAAGACAAAATTTGTGAGGCATGTGCAAGGGGGAAACAGGTAAGGTCATCCTTCAAACCCAAGAAAATGGTAAGTACGTCTAAGATGTTGGAACTGGTTCATATGGATCTCTACGGTCCAATGAGAACCATGAGCAGAGGTGGAAAGAGATATGTAATAGTGCTTGTTGATGATTATTCTAGATTTACCTGGGTGTTGTTTCTAACCTCTAAAGATAAAGCATTTGAGATGTTCACTGCTTTTGTTAGAAAAACCCAGAAACAGTTAGGAAATCAACTTGCATCCATTAGGTCTGATCATGGAACTGAATTTGAAAATGCAAAGTTTGGTGAATTTTGTGATGAAAATGGAATATATCATAATTTCTCTGCTCCTAGGACACCTCGGCAAAATAGGGTAGTTGAAAGGAAGAACAAGACCCTTGAGGATATGGCAAGGACCATGCTTCTTTCTAGTAAACTACCTCACAGCTTCTGGGCAGAGGCTATAAACACTGCATGCTACATAATCAATATATGCATGACTAGACCTCTTGTAGAGAAAACTCCCTATGAGTTACTTAAAGGGAGAAAACCAAACATATCCCATCTTAGGGCTTTTGGTTGCAAGTGCTATGTGCACAATAATGGCAAAGACTCCCTAGGTAAGTTTGATCCCAGAAGTGATGAGGGAGTATTCTTGGGATATTCTTCATGTTGAAGAAAGTGTACATGTTGTATTTTTCATGTTTGATCCCAAGTTGAGTTGAAGTTTGGAAGATTGACAAATGAACTCAGTGATGGACCTGGTCCATCTGGTGAGACAAAATGTTTATCAACCATTGCATATGAGATGCACGTGAGGAAGATATACCGTAGAGATCAAGCAATAATATCTTCTAAACTAATCGAAAAGATTGCAGTTGCGATAAGGAGAACAATCTCTTTATGAGGAGAGAACACAATCCTAATCTAGTATAAGGGTTGGAATTTGTATTGGTAAAGGAGTAAAAATCGTCTAAGGATAAGCAATGGAGTCTCAATCAAACTCTAATTACTAACTCAATAAATAATTGAGTTTGTTCTCTTTTACAAGTATTGCACATATGCAGAAGTAAAACATAATTAAGAGCAAAAGAGCAAGTCTGTTTTGCAAGCAATATATGTGAGATATAAGTGTGCACGCCTGAAGCTACTTGAACGAGATAGAAGAACCAGTTCCATTGTGTTTATTTTTATTCTAGTTCAATTGTAGTAGGTGTTTCGATTTGTACCTTTCAGCTTATTTAGAAGCAATTGTATTAGGTACTTTGAGTATTCAAGTTAGAGTTAACTTGAAAGTGTCGCAACAGTTGAGGCTGTGTGCCACACTGGGATTAGAGTTAATCCTTAGGTTTACAAAGAGTTTTTGTAAATGCTGTTTTGGCTCAGTGATTTTAGTGGAAGTTTGGGAAAATCCTACTGAGTAGTAGGTCGTGGTTTTTTCACCTTTTGAGCCAGGTGTTTTCTATGTAAAAATCTATGTGTTCTTTATTTTATGTATTTATTATTCTGCAAACTGCAATAGTTAGAACACCTAGAAGAACCAGGTTCTTCTAGAGCAAAAATTGGGTACTACACAAATCACCCCCCTCTTGTGTGGTATTGACGTTTAGAACATCAATATTTCTATCTCACAGTGTACAATAATATTCTCATGTTACTCAATTCATAGGATCCATAACCCAATACAATTAAGAATATTCAAAGAGCCTCATTTACTTAATATAAAGTAGATTACAACTTCCAAACCAATTAGGAAATCAACACGAGGAGATGAAGTTATTTTTAGAAATCATTTGATAAAGAAAATACCCTTTCTAATTAAAGTACAATATCGAATGAATTATTACCTTTAATATGAGAAATCAATAAATCAAAGCATAGTAGCAATTTCTTTTAAGTAAAGTACAATTATTGAAGCTTGAAGTATTGAAATGTATATATATATATATATATGTATGTATAAATGCGGTAAAATAATGCAGACACTATAGGTTCTAACACGAGGGTCACAACAGTAAAGGAATTCAAACAGTTTAAACACTTGAATTGATAACAATAAATAAACACAGCAGTAGAAAGTGCACGACATCACCATTATAAGGAATCAGAATCCAGCCACTAACAAGAATAAGGAAAACAAAGACAGATTTCACTTTCAGATCACATCTTGTTACAGACGTGCAACCCGATCCCATTTCTCATATATCTTGTGGTAGGCGTACCACCCGCTCCCATTTTATTTTTAACACTGTGCATAATATGTTACCGGCATGGAAACCAATAACAAGTAATCAATATAATTTGTGGTAGGCGTACCACCCGCTCCCATTTTATTATATCTTGTGGTATGCGCACCACCCATTCCCATTTTATTATATCTTGTGGTAGGCGTACCACCCGCTCTATTTTATTATATATCTTGTGGTATGCGTACCACCCGCTTCCATTTTATTATATATTGTGGTAGGCATACCACCCGCTCCCATTTTATTATATATTGTGTTAGGCGTACCACCCGCTCCCATTTTATTATATCTTGTGATAGGCGTACCACCCGTTCCCATTTCATTTTTGTTGCCTACACTAATCACAAAAGAATCCCGGCAAGGAAACAATAATATCAACAAATATCCTGGCAAGGGAACAATAATATTAAACAAACATCCCGGCAAGGGAACAAT
Organism: Nicotiana glauca; assembly: GCA_026770625.1. Classification (NCBI taxonomy): domain Eukaryota; kingdom Viridiplantae; phylum Streptophyta; class Magnoliopsida; order Solanales; family Solanaceae; genus Nicotiana; species Nicotiana glauca. The sequence continues at coordinate 25,604 of MU705841.1, forward strand.
ACTATCAAAACAAACATCCCAGCAAGGGAACAATAATATCAAACAAACATCCCGGCAAGGGAACACTAATATTATACAAATATCCCAGCAAGGGAACAATAATATCAAACAAACATCCCGGTAAGGGAACAATAATATTAAATAAACATCCCGGCAAGGGAACAATAATATTAAACAAACATCCCGACAAGAGAACAATAATATTAAACAAACATCCCGATAAGGGAAAAATAGTAATAATAACACATGAAGCGCAATAAACTACAACGGAGTCATAACAATTATAATACAAGACTCACGGGCATGCTTGACACTAACGTATAGATACTCGTCAGCATGCCTATACGTCGTACTCCACAATTAACACATAACAAATAGGACACAACTCCTAATCCCTCAAGCTAAGGTTAGACCAAACACTTACCTCGCTTTGCAACTAATCCAAAATTCCAACAAGTCTTAGCCTCGCGAATTCGTGCTCGAAATTCTCGAATCTAGTCATAAACAATTCGATTCAGTCACTAAAAATATAGGAATTAATTCCAGATGAAATTCTACATTTTCCATTTAAAATTTGAAATTGCACTAAAAATTCACCTGTGAGGCCCACATCTCGGAACACAACAAAAATTATGGAATATGAAACCTCATCCAACCACGAGTCCAACCATATCAATTTTACTAAAATTCGACATCAACTCGACCCTCAAATCTTCAAATTAAACCAAAAGGGTTTTCAAACTCTTCCAACTAAATTCACAGATTTAATACTAAAACTAGTAATAGATTTGGGTAATATAACCAAAATTAAGCTAAGAACACTTACCCCATTATTTTCTCTGAAAATCTCCCCAAAATCGCCTCTCCCCGAGCTCCAATTTGGCAGAAATTGAAAATGGGACAAAGTCCCGTTTTCATAACTCAACATTCTGTCCAGAAAATTTTCCCGTGTTACTGTTCACGCGTATTACTGTTCACGGGGACTATTCACATATAATGTACACGGATACTGTACACTGTTCACGGATACTGTACACAGATACTGTACATATATATTGTACACTATTCACGAATATTGTTCACAGTGCTGTGAAAAAATGCAGCAGCTTTCTTCCGGTCAAAATCGATCCGTTAACTTTCTGAAATCCACCCGAGGCCTTCGGGACCTCAACAAAATGCATCAACCAGTCATAAAACATCATTCAAGCTTGTTCCCACCTTCGAAACGCTCAAAAAAACATCAAAAACACCAATATTTTTCTTCAGATTCAAGCCTAAGAATTCTAAAAACTCTATAACACGCTTTCGATCAAAAAGTCTAGCAAACCTCGTCTGAATAACCTGAAATTTTGCACACACATCATATTTAACATGACGGAGCTACTCCAACTTTTGTAATTTCATTCCGACCCTCGGATCAAAATCTCACTATCGAACCAAAAACTTCAAAAATGCAACTTTCGACATTTCAAGTCTAAATTAGCTACAGACCTCCAAAACAGAATCCGAACATGCCCCTAAGTCTAAAATCACGATACGGAACTACCAGAATGGTCAAAACTTGGATCCGGGTTCGTTTGCGCAAAATTTTGATCGAAGTCAACTCAGTTGAGTTTTAAAGCTCTAATTCATTATTTAATCCATTTTTCATACAAAAACCTTCCAAAAAATTATACGAACTGCGCACGCAAGTCGAGGAATTATTTATAGCACTTTTCAAGGTCTTAAAATGCCGAGATGATTATTTAATTTAAAGATGACATTTTGGGTCATCATATTCTCCACCTCTAAAACAAACGTTCGTCCTCGAACGTACTAAAAATTATTTCGAGGTTTCCCAAATTGATGATTTTACTTTTACACGTAAACTCGCGGTTGATCCCATATTACAGCACTCAATATAAGTCCGACAGCACCATTTGAATTGAGATCATTTCTTTTATCCATATTTGTAAACTTTAAGACCAAATTTCTTTAACTCCAAAGGTCCGATTTTTACATCAACACACGATATTAGTCCCGACTGGCTATAGCAACTCGTACCTGTGCACCCATCAAATACGGGGTATTACATTCTCCCCCACTTAGGGTCATTCGTCCTTAAATGAGAAGTAGATTCTGTCTTCAAACACATGTGTAACTTATCTCTTTCTTTGCACATCTCAATATCCCAAATTTTTCTAACTCCCAAATTTTTCAGAAATTTTGGCAGGGTCTCCCCCGTATTTGGGCCTATCCACCTGCTAGAGTAACACCAAAACAACTCCTAATAATACATTCACAACTCAATAAATTACCATAATGTATTTATCAATAACACCAATCTCCGCATCACAAGCGTGACACTATCATAAAGATATTTCGACATGAAACACATCATATGTATGATCTTAACCACATCTCTGGTTTTAATAGTGTACACAATCGATTACATCACGACCCTAGTTCACCAATTGTGAACACGTCATGACGACATCTAGTCTTCACGACCAGGTAAGCCTAACACATTGCGGAAGTAACAACATTTGTGAAATTTATATTCAAAAGCTAAATAACATGAGTAATGTATACAGTTGTCGTCTGGCACATACACTTTAATAATTTAAATTCTAAAACCATCCCAAAGACCCGGAAACCCATGGGCAACACAGGCTAAGAATAATACATAACACTGCTCTAATCATCCAAAAAGTCTATAACAAGGAAGAACAGAATAGCATCTAGCTAACTAAAGGGTAGAGTGAGAGGGAGACTCTCCGGTCTGCGAACGCGGCATATATACATCAAATCTCCAAAATGCTCTCTGCAGCTACTGATAATGCGCCTACGTAGAGGTACCTGGATCTGCACATGAAAAACATACAGAGAAGAGGCGTGAGTACACCATAGCGGTACTCAGTAAGTGCCAAGTCTAACCTCGGTTGGGTAGTGACGAGGAAAGGTCAGGGCCCTACTAAGACAGAAATAATAAAATAGCAAGGTATTAACAGTATCGAAGTCTGATGAAAACTGATGAACACAGCTGTGTGATAAGACAGTTTAATGAAATATAATACTGTAAGACAAAATAGAAACACATAGTAAATACAGCAAAATTACAAGAATACCGACGAGGGTCTTCCAGGATACCGTCCTGTAGCCCTTTTCTCAACTGTCCAATGGAACTTCCCGGGATACCGTCCTATAGTCCAAATCTCATATCAATATCAAAGAATCTCCCGGGATACCGTCCCGTAATCCAATCATCAGTATGCAGGGGGATCTCCCGGGATACATTCCCGTAGTCCCAAAATAAAAGTGCAGGGGGATCTCCCGGGAATCAAACCCGTAGTCCCAAAGTAAAATGCAGGAGGATCTCCCGGGAATCAAACCCGTAGTCCCAAAGTAAACAAACAAGGGGGAACTCCCGGAATCCCGCATCCGTAGTCCCAATGTAAATGCGTAACCAATATCAGTGAATTATTCAGAAATTTAAGTACAACAATACAAGGCATCAAATAATACTAGCCTAACATGCTCCACGAGATCACAGTTAAGACAATTTAAACAAATAGGCAGCTTGGGTCGAGTAAACATGCTCTTCTACGCTAGCACAGGCTATAAAAACAAGTAAAGTAAGGCAAATATGAGAGAGAAACCAAATGAAGTATTTAAGTAAAAATTCGAGTTTCAACAATTTGCTCAAGTACGCACTTGTCACCTCACGTACAAGGCATTCAATTACCAATTATCACATCCTAAGGGACGAAGTCCCCCACACAAGGTTAGGCAAGCCACTTACCTCGAACCGGTGCGAAATCAACTAGGGAG
>MU705841.1:31576-61125 GCA_026770625.1 Nicotiana glauca
TAACATTCCGAACACGCTCCCAACCCCGAAATCACCTAACGGAGCTAACAGAACCATCGGATTTCCATTCTGAGGTCATCTTCACACTATTCCAAATACGGACCATTTTTCAACTCTTAAACTCTCATTTAGGGACTAAGTGTCCCAAAACACTCCGAATCCTAATACCGAACTTCCCGGCAAACCAAAATAGCAGAAATGAACTTAGGGAAAGCAGTTAATGGGGGATCGGAGCGTAAATTCCAAAAACGACCGGCCGGGTCGTTACAATTGCCAATTAACTTCATGTTAATAAATTCTTGCTTCAAGCTTTCACTTTACTAACAACGTAGCATGAAGACCTCATAATTACTTACCCAAATTAACGATTCACAATTAACACCATCGGGAACTTACCTTGTAGGCTAAACTCAATAGTTAAAATACAAATTTAGCAAATTATGCCAAGAGATATTCATATGAGTATTTTCAAATAAGCCTCATAGGCATGAGTCCCTATAAGTGCCATAATACAAATTTTTAATTTCACAAGGGAGAATTTTAAATACATAAATTTTTTACCACAAGGACCTCGTCCTTATATAACATCCACCGCAGCTTGTAGCTAGTTTAAATATCTCACATCATATAATGAACCCTAACACCGATAGGGAATAAAATTCGCAATTTAAATCAATTTTCCTTAAATCACATCAAAACCCACATCACAACTATTTTTAGTGACTAACACATAATGATAGACAAAATTATATCTATATAATATCCCAACAGGAGTATTCACATAAGCTAATTTAAGATTACGAAGCTCACTCATGATTGGAGCATATTAGGACGAATTATCTCGATACTCAGAACCGAAACAACTTACGGAAATTGTTACTTTATAGTATCTCGAGATCGTACTCGTAACGACACTATCTGGTGTAGCGACCTCTGCCATACCATGGCAAATATATCAATGGGTCGGGTCTCCACCTCTTAGGCTCCATCTACCCGTCATTCCTCCATCCCTAACTGGCAGTGTAAGTAGAGTAGAAATTGTAATGGAGTACGTGACATGTGTACTCTGATGGAATGGATTTCTCCCAAGTCTAGGACAATTTCACAGGATGTTCCTAGTATCACCATATTCATAACAAGCCATTCGCAGTTCAACTGTTCATACTGAGTATGTACCGGATAACTTAAAAAAACATTGCAGGGAATTCCATGCCACCGGTACATTAAAAGATAATTGCCCCACGCGAGTGTTCTGATTAACAACATTAAGCACTGCGAGTATACTGAATATGTTTCCATGAACCTGCTGATACTGAAATGTAGAATTATTAAGGACACGAGAATAACAAAAGTCCTATTATCATCCCATTCAAATCTCAACTCTTAATCATATACAAGTTTCGACAAACCATTCAATACCACATATATACAGCTCAAGCCAAAACTAATATAACACATGTCCCCGCAATCTGATCGTTGATAGTGGACTTCCCTCACTTGGTGCGAAAGCATAAGACACATTCCGACGATCCACAATACTAACCTTTACCGCTCGTACGATACTAGTCATATGACACCTCAAGCTATTTACGCAGCGATTGTCATCCTCATGATAGTTTAACTTACTTTCTCCAGTGTCTTGGCTACTAGTATGTACTCTTCGCTAACTCGAAATCCCATACGAATCGTATAGTCTCTAATACCACCAACTATCTTTAGATCTACATTAACTTGTAATGATTTCGTAACCAATTAAACCTTCTTAAGATTGTATTCACCAACCAGATGTCAAGATCTGATGCACCCTCATGCGCACAACTGAAAGATCTCTTTGTACTTCCATATCCTCAATTCTGATTGACACGTGGTAACAATAGTTGAGCAACCCTGGCTCTCTTATAACCCTTTTACGATATCACAAACCATTGGCACAATGCGAAATTCCATACATGAGTAGATGCAAAAGAACATAAGATATACGATTCAAGCTGAATCAATATCGCACGATAAGGAATGAAAGAAGCAAGGTTATCCTAATAGTTCTGTAGCCTCTCGAAGATAAATACAGACGTCTCCATACCAATCCGCAAGACTCTCCTAGACTTGCTTATGACTTGTAGCACCTATGAACCTAGAGCTCTGATACCAACTTGTCATTACCCAAAAATCTCTCCGTTGGGTTTTGTGATGGCACCTAGTCTCTAAACTAGGTAAGCCTAACATTAACATAAATAACATTGATATTTATTAACTTAACAAATAATAAAGGATTTTCAAGGTTCACTTTTCATTAATTTATCACTTTAAATCAAGCCACGAAGGGCAATTTCACATTTAAAAATAATCATGCAACAATATATCATGCGCAAATCATGCCAAGATCGACGGCCCGCTCCAACAGAAATAAAATGTGCACTTGCCGAGGGTCGACAGCACGCCTATAGATGTATCTATTTAATCTGCTGAGGCGTTCGGCTCGTTCAATAAATAAACACATACCCTGTTCGCGAATCATGCATGCGCCGCAGGTACACATAGAGATACATGCTCAATCAGTCAATTAAGAACTTACCGTGGGATATTTATCCAAATAAAATAATTTCTCTTTTAACAATTCAGGAAAAAATAACGTTTAATCCCTTTTTTAATTCATTACTAATCCAAGGTGATATAAGCAATTAAAGCTATCAATGGGTTCATAAATAATCCAAGTATAACATGTTTTTGGGTCCTAACTACCCGGACAATAGAATAATAGTAGCTACGCACGGACTCTCTTCACCTCGTGCGTACGTAGCCCCAGCAATTAGGAGCACATAATCAATTATTTCACCTATGGGGACAATTCCCTCTTACAAGGTTAGAAAGGAGATTCACCTCACTCAGAAATTCCATAAACGGCCTCCAAGCCTTCCCGACGATTCGAATCATTGCAAAATGCTCCGAAACTAGCCAAATACCGGGCAAACTAATGAGAATATACTCAAATACTTGTTAACAATTTAAATTATATAAATTTCCAATTCCGCTTAGTGAAATAACCAAAATTCTCTCGGGCCCACGTGCCCGGATTCCGAAATTTCTCGAAGATATACTCTACACATAGCTTCACTAGCTCAAATATATAATTTACTCCTAATTTCATGCTCAAATTCGTGGTAAAATCCAATTTATCAAGTTTCTAGGTTTTCTTCCAAAAATCTCAATTTTCCCACAATTTTCATGTCTAATTCCATGATATAATCTTGTATTTAACTTGAAAATGAGTAGGAGTAACTTACCTTAACATAGATGACAAAATCCTTTCTTGAAGCTCTCCAAAAATCGTCCATGCTTGAAGAAATGAAGAAAAATGAGCTAAACCCGCTAAAATACCATTCTGCCCAGGTATTTACTCATCGCGATTTTTCGCGAAAAATGCTTCTCGATCGCGGAGAACAAATTTTTCCAGCCCAAAATTTACTCTTCTGGATAGCCTCTAGTAGAATAGTCATAACTCTTCGCACACAATTCCAAATGACAAATGGTTAAATATTCTGAAAACTAGACTCAAATATATACAACTTTCATGTGTTGGTCGTTCCCAATTCCTTATAGATTTCATGATATAATCTACCAAAGTCAGCCCATTTGTAACACAACTTTCTTCTTCATCTTCCCGGACACTCTATAGATTAACAGCCATATATCTTTGTACACAAATCCAAATCATGAATGGTTTATTTTTATAGAAACTAGACACAAAGATCTACAACTTTAATTTTTACATCATCTCAAAATTCCTTATAGATTGTGAGATATGAGCCTCTGAAATCGAGTCAGTGCAGCAGAATATTTACTCTACTCGATCGCGAAAGGTTTTCCGCGATCGCGATTCACTGGCCCGTTTCTCACATTTTACTCACCGCGATCGTGACCAATTCCCTGCGATCGCATAGAACACTGCTGTAGCCAAAAACCAGCAGTTATAAATGGTCTAGAAATGGTCCGAAACTCACCCGAGCCCCTCGGGACCCCGTCCGAACGTGCCAACAAGTTTGAAAACATATCACGGACTTAGTCGAGGCTTCAAATCACATCAAACAACTTCGAAATCACGAATCGCACCAAAATTCATCTTTATGAACTTTGAAATTTTTAACTTTCACATTCGATGCTGAAACCTGTCAAATCTCATTCGATTGATCCCAAATTTTGCAGGCAAGTCATATTCGACATTACGGACCTGCTCCAACTTCCGGAATCGCATTCCGACCCCGATATCAGAAAGTCCACTTCTGGTTAAACTTCTCAAAAACCTTCAATTTTCTATCTTTAGCCAAATAGCTCCAACATGACCTACGGACCTCCAAATTCAGTTTCGATTGCGCTCCCAACTCCAGAATCACCATGCGGAGCTACTTCCAGTCTTGGAATCCCAAACGGACATCGGTAAAACTGAAATGCACTTCAAGCCAAACTTATGAAATTTCTTCCAAAATGCCAACTTCCACAATAGATGCCAAAACGCTCCCGGGTCATCCAAAACCCGATCTGGGCATATGCCTAAGTCCGAAATCATCATACGAACCAGCTGGAACCTTCAGATATTGATTCCGAGGTCGTTTACTCAAAATTCTAATCCTAGTTGATTCCTTCAACTTTGTGCTTCCGAAATGAGAATTCTCTTTCCAAATCAACTCTGAGTTCCCAAAATTCAATTCCAACCACGTGTACAAGTCATAATACCTGAAATGAAGTTGTTCATGGCCCCAGACTACTGAGCGGTGTGCTAGAGCTCAAAACGACCGGTCGGGCCGTTACATAAAACAAAGTTAGACCCAAATGAACAAAAGTAGTAGTATTTGATAAACAAAAGTCGCCAGTGAAAACTTAAAGAGCAAAATAGATGACCTAATAATTGGAGCAAAAGAAAGTTAGTGCTTGATAAAAGGAGGAAAACGTCTACCTAGGAGCGTGAGATTCGATCTCTCAACCATAGATTTTTAGAGCCCTTCAACACTCATCATAACCAAAGCACCCACCAAGCCTTTTATTATCTGGGTGCTTGCTGTTTTATTATATCCCTTTTCTTAAATTATCTATATAGTGTTCGAGGTTAATTTTTATATGTAGATCCGCCCCTGCTTACACTGAATGCACTAGTTTAAAAATGTCATAAAAGAAATAGACATCCAAGCTAGTATAAAATTTGGCATCTCAAATTTCCAACCTTGTGCAGGAGGTGGCGGAGGGGGGGGGGGTCGTTTTGGAGGAAGGTAGCGTTGAATTTTTTTGTTTCTTTAAGAAAAGCCTGGTTATTGATTGATGAAAGGTGGAAACAACGGATCTAATCTTTAGGGGTTTTTTAGGTATTTGTGGTGTGTGTATATTTAGGTGTTAGGTATTATTATATAGGGGTAGGGATTAGTTTAGGAGTATGGGCCTAGGAATTATGGGCTAGGAAATTGGGCCAAAGACAAGAAAAATGGACTATAAGATTTATAAAGACGGGATAAACCAACCTAAAACTAATTCCTCCTTCTAAAATTATGTACAATTATAATATAAAAATATAAAACTAATTTAATTAATTGAACTAAACTATAAAACATAAAACTATTTTTTTGTATTTTCAAAATTATATAAAAATAAAGATAAGGTGCTATTTTGTATATTTTTATTTAAATTTACGAAAGATACGTAAACTAAAATATTTATTTTTTGTGACGAAATAAAGCAAAATAGTCAAAATTAGCTGAAATAGCGATATTAGGCCTAAACTAAATATTTACATGCTAAAATGAGTAGAATTTCGGGGAGGGTCAAAAATCACATGTCTACAGGGTGTAAGGGGCTTAAAGCCATAAACAACTTCAAAGGGAGGATAACCAGTAGATGAATGAACAGTTCGACTGTAAGCAAATTCTACCATATGCAAGTGATCCTCCCAAGAAGTTAATTTTCCTTTTAAAACTGCCCTTAACATATTTCCTAAGGTTCTATTTACTACCTCAGTTTGTCCAGTTTGTGGATGAAACGAAGTAGAAAACAACACTTTTGTTCCCAATTTTCCACAAAGCACACGCCAAAAGTGGCTTAGAAACTTAGCATCCCTATCACTAACAATAGTTCGAGGTATACCATGCAATTTAACAACTTCTCTAACAAATAAATCAGCAACATGATAAGCATCATTAGTCTTTAAACAAGGAATAAAACGAACTATTTTTGAGAACCTATCTACCACAACAAAGATGATATCCTTACCATACCTTGTTCTAGGCAGTCCTAACACAAAGTCCAGAGAAATATCAATCCAAGGTGAAATAGGCGTAGGTAATGGCGTGTATAAACCATGTGGCAACACTTTAGATTTAGCTTGTTTGCATTCAAGGCATTGAGCACAAAATCTTTCTACATCTTTTCTCATATTAGTCCAAAAGAAATTTTCAGCGAGGATGTCAAGTATTTTAGGCACACCAAAGTATCCCATAAGCCCCCCACAATGTGCTTCCCTCATAAAAACTTCTCGCAAAGAACAATTAAGGACACAAAGCTTATTCTCTTTAAAAGAAACCGATCTTTCATATTATACTTCTCAAAAGGCCCATTTAAACATGTCGTAAATGCGACATCAAAATCAGAATCATCAATGTACAAATCCTTAATATGATCAAATCCCATCAATTTCGAAGTAAGAGTAGAAACAAAAGCGTACCTTCTTAAAAGCGCATCAGCAACTATATTATCTTTACCTTGCTTGTATCTAATCACATAAGGAAATGTCTCAATGAATTGAACCCATTTGGCATGTCTTCTACTAAATCTACCTTGGGTTTTCAAGTATTTTATGGACTCATGGTTAGTTTTTATCACAAACTCCTTTGGCCACAAATAATGCTGTCATGTAGCAAGAGCCCTTACCAAGACATACAATTCTTTATCATAAGTAGAATAATTTAATGCAGCCCCATTCAACTTCTCACTAAAATAAGCGATTGGTTTAGAATCTTGCATTAAAATAGCCCAACTACCTCTACCATATGCATCACATTCAATTTCAAAGGACTTATTAAAATCATGTAATTGTAACAACAGAGCAGAACACAATTGATCCTTCAAAATATTAAATGCATGCTCTTTTTCTTTTTCCCAATTAAAGACCTTATCCTTCTTAATGACTTCAGTTAAAGGAGCAACAATTGAACTAAAATCTCTAACAAATCTCCTATAAAAGCTAGCAAGTCCATGAAAACATCTAACTTCAATAATGCTCTTAGGTGTAAGACAATCTTTAATAACTTTGATTTTATCTTCATCTACCTCAACACCTCTAGAACTCACAACAAAACCTAAGAAAACTACCTTATCTACACAAAACGTGCACTTGGATATATTTGCATACAATTGTTTCTCCCTAAGCACATTACAAACTTGTTTCAAATGTTCGACATGCTCTTCTAAAGATTTAGAAAAGATCAAAATATCATCAAAATAAACAACGACAAATTTTCCATGAAAATCCTTAAAGATATGGTTCATTAACCTCATGAATGTACTAGGTGCATTAGTTAACCCGAACGGCATCACTAACCATTCATACAATCCATATTTAGTGTTTGTAAGGCCCCGTAAAATTTTGTGCTTAAAACCTAGTAGCTCGTAATGCCAAGGTCCGAATATGTGTTAGGAATGTGTAAGCTCGCCGCGGTTCAAACCCTTTTTACTGATTTTGCACTTAAAAATCAAAAGAATCGATTTTCCAAAAAAATGTCATTTTGTGGTCCAGAATGCAGTCACAGATCAGCTATGCGGACCGCATTTCTGCCGCAGAGTGAAGCAGAAGGATTGTCAAAATTGATGTTAAAAATCCGGTCCATTATGCGATCACATAATCAATATGCGGACCGCATAATCGTCGCATAAATTCCTCAAGGATTTGTGGAGGTCAATTCTGCGGTGCAAAATGCGACCGCATAATAGGAATGCGGCCGCATTCCTGTCACAGACCCAGGCAGACCTTCAGAGTTTTGGGCGCACTTCTACGGTCCAACCTGCGGACCGCATTTCAACTCTACGATCGCATAGTGCGACCGTAGATCTTGCTCGGGCTTCTATTTTCTAAAATTTCAAACCTGACCCCCTTTCTAATAAAATACCCCAACCCCTCATTTTAACATACTTTCTAAGCAAAATAAGAGAGAGAGAGGAGAGGTGTCCTGGAGAGAGAAAGTCCATCTTCATCAAATTGATTTTTCAAAGTCACCAAAGCTTGGGAAATTTCAAGTATTGTCTTCACTTCTGTTCTTGCAGGTAAAAACCCCTAACTTTTTTTCCATTTATTTTCCTATTTGAACAAAAAGAGGAATTCCCATGCATTGATTCTTGAAAACCAAAGGTGGGATTGTGCATGCATGTCTTAAAAAACCAAAAAATCTAGTAAGAGTAATTGGGTAGCAGTAGAGAATTGCAAAAGGAGAATTGGTAACCTAAATAGGCCCGGGTAATAAATTGTGGACTTCATTGCTAAGGCATATATGTCAATTTGTGAACTAGATTGACGTTGCTAGACTGCATGGTGAGTTGGGAATAGAAGTTAAAAAGGGAATTCGGCTCCAGGTATGTATGGCTAAGTTGATCCTTGTAAAATCGCCTCGTTTGATGTACGTATGCTTGGTAGGTGATATGTACGTAAATTACTTATGAATTTCTTGTGATTGGTACGTTATGATTGTGTTATGTGGTTGTAATTGAGGAATAAATGACTACTGCAGCTGGAATAACTGTGGTAACAATATCTATGGCTTGTTGTGGGCAATTACCAATGTGACGTTAAACGTATATAGGTTGTTGAATATGATGGAAATAGTATTGATGGTTATGGAAACACTTGTAATATTGTTATTGTTAATTCTTGAGAAATATTGTTGTTGAGCTTCGTGAATTGTTTGTTGTTGTTGTGTTATTTGTGGATTGAAACTGTACGGTAGGATTGGGTTGCGCGCCGCAACATGAAGTAATAAGGTGTGGGTTGTGGTGATAAGGTGGCCGAGGTAATAAGGGTGGAAAGTGATCGAAATCACTATTGAAACAAAATATGAGCAAACTGTGAAACTATTGAAGTGAAATTGTGGAAGGGGAAAACAGGAGAGTTTGTAAACTTGTTTGGCTTGATTGTTCCTTCATATGTGTTTGGTTGCTGCATCCATTACTGTTTCCTACTTATGTGTGGTTTGAGTTTACTTGGAACAAGTTTGTTCATACATACCAGTACAATTCAAATGTACGGACGTCCCTTTTGCCGAGGGCGCTACATTCGTGTAATGATTGTAGGTGGATCTATAGCAGGCACTCCAGTCCACCGACCGTAGCTCCTCATTACTCCCTGCCAGCTGAATTGGTGAGCCCCTTTCCTTTCGGGGCCCTGCGTGGCTCACGCCGCTTCTGTTCTTGTCTTTTGGGATCCTGTTTTAGGTATTTGTAAAAGGTATAGCCGGAGCCTTGTTGCCGGCAAGTATTATATTATTCCTCTTTCATCTTTAGAGGTTCCGTAGACAGGCAATGTGGGTTAAAAACTTATGTAAATATGTATTTTGTAAGTTGGGCGATGTAAGTTATAAACCACGCTAAAGATTATCTATGTTAAGTATGTTTTTGTAACAAGTTGTTCCAATTATAATTAGTTGTTTCACTTGGTTAATAAGTAATGAAAAATGTGGGGTAACACGTGGGATAGGAAAGGCACCCAGGTCCGCTTTACTGGGGTTACTCGGTCGAGCGTCGGTCATGTCCCTCGAACTTGGGGCATAACAAACTTGGTATCAGAGCCTAAGGTTTTAAAGGAGTCCTAGGATGTCTCAGAGCCGTGTTTGGTAGAGCCCTACTTCTCGGTGTAAAGTCGACCACATCTATAAGTGGGGGGCTGCATGGACATTTAGGAAATTTTCCCACTTCTTTGTTATTCAGTATCGTGCGGTGAAGTGAAATGTGAAAGTATCTATATCTAACTAAGAAGAGAGCTAGACTCGGCCTTGGGGCCAATACCACCACAAGTGAGGCTATGAATCTTGTACCTGATGCCGTGGGTGAGAGTGACTCCCCGGCCTTGAACCTACCTGGCCCGTTTGTTCCAGACCAGCATGTTCCTGTTCCTGCAGCGGCAGAGGGTGCCACCATCCCTCCCGCCGATATTCCTGATTCTGGCACCATCCCAGCTCCTAGTCCCGAGGCTTATGAAGTGGACCTTAGAGGAGCCATCCGCATGTTGACCCAGTTAGTGGCCGCTCAGGCCCAGAGATCCCAGGATGCCTCTGCATCTTCTAGCGGATAGGAAGGTTCAGTCAGTTCTAGAGTTAACCGGTTTTTGCGGCTAGCCCCTCCAGAATTCTCAGGCACAGATCCAGAGGTCGATCCACAGGAATTCCTTGATGAAATGTATAAGACTCTTTGAGTGATGAAAGCTTCAGAGACAGAGGGATTTGAGTTGGTATCATACAGGTTGAGGGGAGCAGCGTATTCATGGTTCGAGATGTGGGAGGACTCCCGTGGGGAGGGAGGACCTCCGGCCAGATGGGATGAGTTTGTAGATACGTTCATGGACTAATTCTCGCCTGCTGAGACAATAGCAGCCCGTGCCACTGAGTTTGAGACCCTCAAGCATAGCAGCATGATTGTTTGGGAGTACCACATGGAGTTCATGAGGTTGTCCAAGTATGCTCCTCAGTTAGTGTCGACCATGGCAGCTAGAGTTCGGTGGTTTGTTCAGGGCCTTAGTCCCTTGGTAGTGAATGAGGCTGCTACAGCGACCTTACACTCGGACATGAACTATGGAAAGATTGTGGGATTCACTCAGGCCACAGAGGCTAGGAAATTGAAGATTCAGGCGGAAAGGGAGAATAGCAACAGGGCCCGATCAGCGGGCTACTCAGGGAGATCAGCTCAGGGGAGAGGGTCGTCAGGGCCGTCCCAGTCATGTGCTCAGTCCTCAGCGAGCGCACCACCATCCCTGCATAGTTACCAGCAGAGCAGCCGCATGAGACCAGGTTCAAATAGTAGGAGGCCCCATCAGTCCGGTCATTCGGGAGGGAGATCACAGCAGCAGAGGAGGGCTCCATGCCCCAAGTGTGGGAGATTTCATACAGAGACTTGCTACTTGGATATCCCGGTGTGTTTCAGATGCGGGGTAAGAGGTCACATCCAACGAGACTGTCATGTGCCAAGTCAAGTCATGGGTAGGGGATCTTCTCAGTCATCAGGTTTTTCAGTCGCTACATCATCTATACATCCTCCAGCCCCGGTAGGACATGGTACAATTAGGGGAGGAGCTCGTGGTAGAAGTGGACCTAGCCGGTTCTATGCTTTGAATGGTCACCAGAGTGCAGAGGCTTCTCCAGATGTGGTTACAGGTATCTTGTCTGTTCAGGCTATTGATTGTTATGCTCTTATCGATCCGGGATCCTCTTTGTTTTACTTTACCACATTCATTGCTTCAAGCTTTGGGATAGAACCCGAACAGCTTAATGAGTCGTTCTATGTATCGACTCTGATTGGTGATACTATCATTGCCGCACGAGTTTATAGGAATTGTGTTGTTGCGGTGTGTGGTCGTATTACTATGGCCGATCTTGTCGATCTTGGAATGGTAGATTTTGATGTCATTATGGGAATGGACTGGCTTTATGCCTATTTTGCCAAACTTGACTGCCGAACGAGAATCCTAAGGCTCGAGTTTCCTAATGAGCCAGTTGTTGAGTGGAAGGGAAATGGTGTGGTGCCAAAGGGTAGGTTTATTTCCTACCTTAAAGCTTCAAAGATGATTAAAAAGGGATGTATCTATCATTTGGTTCGGGTGGCGGACACGACATCAGAAGTGTGTGCCCTCGCGTCCGTGCCAGTTGTGAACGAGTTTCCTGAAGTGTTTCCAGACGAACTTCCAGGAATTCCACCAGATAGGGAGATTGATTTCGGGATTGATGTATTGCCAGATACCCAGCCAATATTTATTCCTCCATACATAATGGTACCAGCAGAGTTAAGAGAGTTAAAGGAGCAGCTGAAGGATTTATTAGAGAAGGGATTCATACGACCGAGTGTGTCACCGTGGGGTGCTCCGGTTCTTTTTATCAGGAAGAAAGATGGGTCGCTCCGGATGTGTATTGATTATCGGCAGCTCAACAAAGTCACCATCAAAAATAAGTATCCCTTACCTCGGATAGATGATTTGTTCGACCAATTGCAAGGTGCGAGATTTTTCTCCAAAATTGATCTACGGTCAGGATATCACCAATTGAAGATTAGGGAGCAGGATATTCCCAAGACCGCTTTCAGAACTCGCTATGGTCACTTTGAATTCTTGGTCATGTCTTTTGGGCTAACCAACGCCCCGGCAGCTTTTATGGATCTTATGAATCGGGTCTTCAAGCCATTTCTAGACTCCTTCGTGATTGTTTTCATTGACGATATCCTTGTTTATTCGCGAAGCCGGGAGGATCATGCCTATCACCTCAGGGAAATTTTACAGACTCTTCATCAACATCAGTTGTACGCTAAATTCTCAAAATGTAAATTTTGGTTGGAGTCCGTCACTTTTCTGGGTCATGTTGTTTCCAGTGAGGGGATTCAGGTGGACCCCCAGAAGATTGCAGCGGTGAAGGATTGGCCTAGACCCACGACCCCGATAGAGGTTCGTATCTTTTTGGGTTTAGTCGGGTACTACCGGAGGTTTGTGGAGGGATTCTCTACCCCCGCCTCCCCATTGACTAAATTGACACAGAAAGCAGTTAAGTTCCAATGGTCCGATGATTGTGAGAGAAGTTTTCAGGAATTGAAGTCAAGGTTGAACTCTGCACCGATATTGGCCTTGCCGGAAGGCATGGAATAATTTATGGTCTATTGCGATGCTTCCAGGGTCGGTTTGGGCTGTGTATTGATGCAGCGTGGGAAGATCATAGCGTATGCTTCAAGGCAACTCAAGAATCACGAGAAGAATTACCCGACGCATGATTTGGAGCTTGCAGCAGTTGTATTTGCCTTGAAAATACGGCGGCACCATCTTTATGGGGTCCATTGTGTTCTCAGACCATAAGAGTCTCCAATATTTGTTCAAACAGAAGGAGTTAAATTTGAGGCAGCGGCGATGGTTAGAATTGCTTATGGATTATGATATGGACATCTTATACCAGTCGGGTAAGGCGAATGTTGTGGCGTCTAGTCGAAAATCCATGGGTAGTTTGGCTCACTTGGGGGCGGATCAGAGGCTCCTAGCTCGGGAGGCCTATCAGTTGGCCAGTCTTGGGGTTGGCATTTCGACCCCAAATAAGGAGGAAATTATGGTGCGTAATAGAGTAGAATCATCGCTTGTAACGAAAGTCAAGGAAAAATAGTTCATCAATCCAGCATTGGCACAGATGAAGGAGGCAGTTCTGAACAACAAGACTTCAACATTTTCACTTGACGGCAATGATGATGTGCTATGATGTCAAGGAAGGCTATGTGTTCCAGATGTGGATAACCTTCGGGAGAGAGTAATGGCGGAGGGTCATCATTCTAGGTATTCGGTGCACCCGGGTTATACGAAAATGTATCACGATCTCAAGGAAATTTATTGGTGGAACGGTATGAAGAGGGGTGTGGCTGACTTTGTATCTAAATGTCCAAATTGTCAGCAAGTAAAAGCTGAGCATCAGCGGCCCGATGGGTTAACCCAGCTTATGGAAATACCAATGTGGAAGTCGGAGATGATTAACATGGATTTTGTGGTAGGATTACCTCGCACTCAGCAGAATTTCGACTCAATTTGGGTGATAGTGGATCGACTCACCAAATCAGCTCATTTCTTGCTAGTCAAGTCCACCGATACCGCAGAACAGTATGCTCGGTTGTACATCAAGGAAATAGTGAGGCTTCATGGTACTCTTCTCTATATTATTTCGGATCGAGGGGCGCAGTTCACAGCTAATTTTTGGAAGAAATTTCAGCAAGGTTTGGGTACCCAGGTGAATCTCAGCACGGCTTTCCATCCGCAGACCGATGGTCAAATGGAGCGGACTATTTAGACGCTTGAAGATATGTTGCAAGCTTGTGTCTTGGACTTCAAAGGTAATTGGGATGATCACCTGCCCCTTATAGAATTTGCTTACAATAACAGCTTTCATGCTAGCATTCAGATGGCCCCATTTGAGGCATTATACGGAAGAAGGTGTAGGTCTCCGATTGGGTGGTTCAAAGTGGGTGAAGCAGAACTGATAGGGCTAGATCTTGTACACCAAGCTATGGAGAAAGTTAAAATCATTCAGGAAAGGATGAAGACTTATCAGAGTCACCAAAAGTCTTATGCGGACGTTCGTCGGAGGGAATTGGAATTTCAAGTTAATGATTGGGTGTTCTTGAGGGTATCCCCTATGAAGGGAATTAATTGCTTTGGAAAGAGAGGTAAGTTGAGTCCTAGGTATGTCGGGCCATATCGAATTGTTCAAAGGATAGGGCAGGTGGCCTATAAGTTGGAATTGCCTCCCGAAATGTCAGTGCACCTGGTGTTCCACGTGTCCATGTTGAAGAAAGTGGTTGGAGATCCATCCACCATCGTGCCAATCGAGACTATCGAGGTTAATGAAGAGTTGTCGTATGAAGAGGTTCCGATTTCCATTCTTGATAGACAAGTCCGTAAATTGAGAAATAAGGAAGTTGCCTCAGTCAAGGTTTTGTGGCGGAGTCAACGGGTTGAGGAAGCTACGTGGGAAGCGGAGAAGTAAATTAAAGAGAAATATTCCCATCTGTTTGATCAAGTTTAGAAGAAATTATGTGATCTTTCTATCTCTTAAACAACTATCATTGTGTCTGAGTTGTTTCCTTCCTAATACTAGTGAAGTACTTCTGGTTGTGCAAGACTTGTAAGTGTTGTGGTTGTGTTAAGTCATGTGAACATCTCTTTGGTAAATGAAAGTTTGACAAAAACTCTTGTAATAAGTAATCAATTAATGGTTGTATAAGTTGGTAACAAACTACTTGTATGTATGTAGTATGTTGAAATGGTTAGGTTGTGTGGAACTCATTGAGATAATTGATTCATAAGAAAGACGTATCAAGTGATCAAATGTGTGCAATTGTTAAGGTAGGAAATTGTATGACAATTGTAGGGATGGTTGTAATCCTGTAATGATGTTTGAAAATATGTTTCAGGGGCTCTCTGACAGGTAGATATGTCCATAATACAAAGGAAACTCTGGCGAAATTTTTCTAAAAATATGGGAGTTAGTGAAAATTTTGAGAGTCTGCATATCATGTTTTTTTTAAAACCAACTGATCTTTCAAAAATCCTCATTCGAGGATGAATGATTTTAAGTGAGGGAGGATGTAAGGCCCCATAAAATTTTGTGCTTAAAACCTAGTAGCTCGTAGTGCCAAGGTCCGAATATGTGTTAGGAATGTGTAAGCTCGCCGCGGTTCGGACCCTTTCTACTGATTTTGCACTTAAAAATCAAAAGAATCGATTTTTCAGAAAATTGTCATTCTGCGGTCCAGAATGCGATCGCATACAGCTATGCGGACCGCATTACTGCCGCAGAGTGAAGCAGAAGGATTGTCAAAATTGATGTTGAAAATGCGGTCTATTATGCGATCGCATAATCAATATGCGGACCGCATAATCTTCGCATAAACTCCTCAAGGATTTGTGGAGTCAATTCTGCAGTGCAAAATGCGATCGCATAACAGGAATGCGGACCGCATTCCTGTCGCAGACCCAGGCAGACCTTCAGAGTTTTAGGCGCACTTCTGCGGACCGCATTTCAACTCTGCGATCGCATAGTGCGACTGCAGATCTTGCTCGGGCTTCTATTTTCTAAAATTTCAAACCCGACCCCCTTTCTAATAAAACATCCCCAACCCCTCATTTTAACATACTTTCTGAGCAAAATAAGAGAGAGGGAGGAGAGGGTCCTGGAGAGAGAAAGTCCATCTTCATCCAATTGACTTTTCAAAGTCACCAAAGCCTGGGAAATTTCAAGTATTGTCTTCACTTCTGTTCTTGCAGGTAAAAACCCCCAACTTTTTCTCCATTGATTTTCCTATTTGAACAAAAAGGGGAATTTCCATGCATTGATTCTTGAAAACCAAAAGTGGGATTGTGCATGCATGTCTTTAAAAACCAAAAAATCTAGTAAGAGTAATTGGGTACAGTAGAGAATTACAAAAGGAGAATTGGTAACCTAAATAGGCTCCGGTAGTAAATTGTGGACTTCATTACTAAGGCATATGTGTAAATTTGTGAACTAGATTGACGTTGCTAGACTGCTTGGTGAGTTGGGAATAGAAGTTAAAAAGGGAATTCGGCTCCAGGTATGTATGGCTAACTTGATCCTTGTAACGTTGCCTCGTTTGATGTACGTATGCTTGGTAGGTGATATGTATGTAAACTTCTTATAAATTTCTTGTGATTGGTACATTGTGATTGTGTTATGTGGTTGTAATTGAGGAATAAATGACTAAAGGAAATTGTGACTAGTGCAGCTGGAATAACTGTGGTAGCAATATCTATGGCTTGTTGTGGGCAATTACCAATGTGACGTTAAACGTATATGGGTTGTTGAATATGATGGAAATAGTATTGATGGTTATGGAAACACTTGTAATATTGTTGTTGTTAATTCTTGAGAAATATTGTTGTTGAGCTTCATGAATTGTTTGTTGTTGTTGTGTTGTTTGTGGATTGAAATTGTACGGTGGGATCGGGTTGCGCGCCACAACATGAAGTAATAAGGCGTGGGTTGTGGTGATAAGGGTGGCCGAGGTAATAAGGGTGGAAAGTGATCGAAATCACTATTGAAATAAAATATGAGCAAATTGTGAAACTATTGAAGTGAAATTGTTGAAGGGGAAAATAGGAGAGTTTGTAAACTTGTTTGGCTTGATTGTTCCTTCATATGTGTTTGGTTGCTGCATCCATTACTGTTTCCTACTTATTTGTGGTTTGAGTTTACTTGGAACAAGTTTGTTCATACATACTAATACAATTCAAATGTACTGGCGTCCCTTTTTCCGGGGGCACTACATTCGTGTTATGATTGTAGGTGGATCAATAACAGGCACTCCAGTCCACCGACCGTAGCTCCTCATTACTCCCTGCCAGCTGAATTGGTGAGCCTCTTTCCTTTCGGGGCCCTGCGTGGCTCGCGCCGCTTCTGTTCTTGTCTTTTGGGATCCTGTTTTGGGTATTTGTAAAAGGTATAGCCGAAGCCTTGTTGCCGGCAAGTATTGTATTATTCCTCTTTCATCTTTAGAGGCTCTGTAGACAGGCAATGTGGGTTAAGAACTTATGTAAATATGTATTTTGTAAGTTGGGCGATGTAAGTTGTAAACCACGCTAAAGATTATCTATGTTATGTATGCTTTTGTAACAAGGTGTTCCAATTATAATTAACTGTTTCACTTGGTTAATAAGTAATGAAAAATATGGGGTAACACGTAGGATAGGAAAGGCACCCATGTCCTCTTGACTGGGGTTACTCGGTCGAGCGCCGGTCATGTCCCTCGAACTTGGGGCGTGACAGTTTTAAAGGCCGTTTTCCACTCTTCTCCAGGATTCATTCTGATTTGGTGATATCCACTCTTCAAATCAATTTTAGAGAATATTTGAGAACCATACAATTGGTCAAGCATATCATCTAAACGAGTAATAGGATGGCGATACTTTACCGTTATTTTATTGATGGCGCGGCAGTCCATGCACATCCTCCAAGTGCCATCCTTCTTTGGCACCAAAAGCACGGGCACAGAACAGGGACTCATACTTTCTCTTACAAATCCCTTATCAAGCAGCTCCTTTACTTGTCTTTGCAATTCTTTTGTTTCTTCGGGATTGCTCCTATAAGCAGGTCTATTAGGAATTTGTGATCCCGACACAAAGTTAATTTGATGCTCTATTCCTCTTAAAGGTGGTAAACCTTTAGGAAGTTCTCAGGAAAAACATTTTCAAAATTCTGCAAAAGGTTAGAAATAACGCTAGGCAAAGAGGATGTTAGTGAATTATTATTAATCGGAACTTCCTTATAAGTGAGCAAGATAATAGCCAACCCCTTTTTTTTTTGCAACACTCTTTGGCTTTTGCAAGGCTCACTTTTTTTTCAATCTTAGCCTCTTTCCTCTCACCAATGCTTTCTTTTTTTTCATTATTCCCCATCTTTTACTTTCTCTCATTGCCATGCTCTCTCTCCTCACACCTCATTTTATATTTTCCCTCTTTTTCTTTCCCTTTTGTCTCTCGCTTTGATCCCTCCCCATGTTTCCCCATTGATTCTTTCATCTTTTTTTGATCTTCATACACTTGGGAAGGAGTTAAAGGTGCAAGAATGTACTTCTTTTCATTATTCTCAAGAGAGTATCTATTTTTCCTCCCATTGTGAAAAACACTCCTATCATACTGCCACGGGCTCCCCAAAAAAATATGACAAGCTTGCATGGGTACTATATCACATAGAACTTCGTCAGCGTACCTTCCAATCTTAAAGGAGACCATGCATTGCTTGTTCACCTTGACCTCTCCACTATCATTGAACCATTGCAACCTACAAGGTTTAGGGTGATTCATCCATTCCAACCCTAACTTTTCCACCAAATATGCACTCACAATATTAGCACAACTCTCATTATCAATTATCATAGAACAAATTTTATCTTTAATCCCACACCGAGTATGGAATATGTTTTCCCTTTGTTCTTCATTAGAGTCACCCAAATTAATGTGCATAAGCCTCCTAACCACAAAATTCACCCCACTATCAATGTACTCCATCTCTTGTCCTTCTTCACTCTCTACAAAGTTTTCTTCTTGTTCTTCACTTGGTTCACTTTTTTTACTCTCATATCCCCCATCCTCTTTGATTAGAATGTTTCTTCTACTTGGGCATTCAAAATCCTTATTCCCTCTCCTTTGACACTTGAGACATTGAATAGAAGAAGTAGAAGTAAAAGTTTTAGGCATAAAAGGATTACCCCCATCCTTGGATTCCAATTTGCTCTTGCCCTTGTCTTCACGAAATTTAAGAGTAGGTGTCTCCTCAGATTTCGGCCATTGCTTCTTTGGAATAGTAGTTCGCCGGCTTTTCCATGAGCTAGATTGTTGTCTCCTTTTGTTTTGTCTTTCTACCTTTACAGCTAATTCAAATAACTCATCTAAAGTTACATATTGTTGTAATTCGACTACATAAGCTATTTCCTTATTTAAACCATTCAAAAACCTAGCCAATGTAGCCTCCTCTTCCTCCATACAATTAGCTTGGATCATAGCCATATCCATAGCCTTAAAGTACTCATCTACAGACATGGACCCTTACCTCAAAGTTTGAAGACGTTGTTGTAGATCTCTTTGAAAGTGTGATGGCATAAATCTCTTCCTCATTACCCTCTTCATCTCAGCCCACGTAGCAACGAGTGCTTATCTTTCTTGTAATCTGTCCCTAGAAAGCTTTTTCTACCAGATTGTTGCATAGTCAGAAAACTCAACAGTAGCAAGTTTAATCTTCTTACACTCTGAATAGCTGTGGCAGTCAAAGATGGCTTCCAGTTTTCTCTCGCAATCAAGGTACAAGTCTGGATCCTTTGTTCCTTTGAAAGATGGCATCTTCATCTTTATACTACTTATATTATCATCTTCTAGTCTTCCTCTTTCTAACCTCCTATCTCTTCCTACTATATCAAAATCAATATCATCATTAAAAGCATCGATAGGGTTTTCATGATTTACAATGAGAGCGGGTACATTTCTTCTAGCTTGGGGTCTAGCATTTTTTTCCCTTCCTAAGTTCAGCCATTGTACTATTTTGCTCAGCAATGGTGCCCCTCATCTCTTGAAATTGCAAATTTTACCTTTCAAATTTTTGGTGCATAGCTTACAAGGTGAAATCATTCCTTCCTTTAATTTTGGCTTCTTAAAGAACCCTTTGTTTATCATCACTACATGTACGAGATATTATAAAACAAAGCAATATATATCTCTCAATTTGGCTTTTCCTTCTGATGTTCTCACCTATCTTGCCTTTTTCTACTTAATGCAACTCTTGATCGTTAATCTTTAGATTTATTAATAAACCTTACTAGTCACAACCCTTAGTGATAAGAATATGGAATTAGAAATGGAAAGAAAAGTGAATGACCAAACCTAGGAAGAATAGGAATTGGTTAGTAGAAAAAAAAAAGGAAAGAATTTTGTGAAACCCATTCCAAAAACCCACAAGAATAAGGAAAGAAGTTTCCTTAATCTTAAAGAACAAGGATCTTCTCCTCTTGTTTCCTTTATTGACTTGGAAACCAAATAATACTTGAATTCTAAAAATAATTATGAGCAATAACACCTTTTTTTGGGGATTGATTTTCGTTTTATTTATTTATTTTTGGTTTTTTTTTGCTCGAGAACTTCCCAAGATTATCAAGATTGAAATCTTGAGTAGACTATGCTCTGATACCACTTGATAACAACACGATAGTGGATTCAAGAATTACTAAAGAAAAATAAGAAAATTAAGAAATGTGTGGAAGCTAAAAGAAAATAAAGAAACAAAAAAGGACAGAAAATTAAAGATAGATTGAATTCAAGAAAGAGTTTCTTGAATTCAACAAGTCTATTCTTGAAGTTGAATCCTAACAACAACAATTAGCTAACAAAGAACTAATCACCTTTGGTAGAGAATTAAAAATAAGAGATTGATTGTGAAACCCGACCCTTTAGAATAACAAGAACAACATTAAGCCTAAACGTATCACCTTTCTTGAATACCTAGAAGTGATCTAAGATTTCAAAAGAGTTTAATCTTACAACCTTAAGGTGAGTCTTGAAGGTTGAAGAATAATCCAAGAGTAGCCACACACAAGAAAAATCTCACAACTTTTATTGATAATAGTCTAAGTCTAAATGCAAAGAAGATACCCCTTTATATAGGGAAGGGGTCACGAAATTCTACCTAAAAATAAGGAAATAAAGTCCTAAATTACTTTGGACAACAAGTCCAACCACCATAGGAAAAGGTAAAACTCTAGAAAATAAAAACCAAGTCAATTTTGGAAAGTAATTCCAATAATCTTAGGAAAAGAAAAACAAAACCTTAACTACCTAGAAAAACATCAAATATGTCCTAACAAACTAGGGAACAAAATAAGAAAACTTGGGCGTCAAGTTGGCTCCTTTGCAAAATGATTTAGGCGCCTAATTTAAGCCCTCCTTGGCTGGTGCTTGAACCCCAATCAACCTCCTCTTAGACTTTCACTTGGACCATGAAATGAATGTAGTACATATCTAAATCCTATCCATAATTTTTGAGCTCTTCTTCCACCATTAGCGCCTTCTTAATCTCCCATTGAAGCCCAATAACCATGTCTTGACTTCTCCATAGCTTGAGACCTTGTGAATGGCTTTTTTGGTGCTTCTACAGCTTTATCCATATCCATGAAGCTATCACTATATGTTGAACTACCCCTCAATATGCCGTTATTGCAATCTATTTATATTGGAGACTATAAGCAAGCGATCGTATATGAAGGGGAAGGTGTGTTGTGCAAATCCTATGGCAGATTGCGCCACGCTACGAAGCAATGCAATTTTTTATCGAAACCAACATCAACCCAAGAAATTACTACTTGTAATAAACCAATGAATACACCACAAAGTGACATGGACAGAGGTGAATAGCAAACAGTGTCATTCAAAAGGAGGAAAAATTCATCATCCACAATTACTTCTAAGGCTGCCTCTACTGTGCTAGAATCAGGTATTCTACTAAAGATTTTTGACGCCACCACAGGTAAGTACCTAAATACTCAAACTCTTAAGTACAAATCTTGTGTTCCAATCAAAGCTAAGGTTACTAAAAAATAAAGTATTTGTGAGAAGGATTACGTAGAAACTCCTAGTCACAAATATGCCACCCTTCAAACTCAAAAAATCAGCCAATGATTTTGGGGAATACTACTAATTCCCCTTGAAAAAATTAATTGAAAAAGATTTTGTTAATCTTCAAATGGACACAATAGGGGAAAACGTGGAGGGAATGCAAATTGACATGTCAGTAAGTATGCATGCCCCTAATAAAGACTCTCTACTAATCCCTACCAATCACATTGCTTATAATACTACTAATGATATTACAAGCATGCAAATCACTCCTCTCGTTTCTGCTTCCCCGAATAGTCATTTACTTACTAATTATCCCAGCCAAAAGCGACCAACCTTACATGAAACAACTGCCTCAATCATGAATAAGGTAGATTTTTCCGTGGGTTCTCACCATCTGAAACAATTCTAAACGAACAATATCTCTATCCACCAATCACATGCTCAAAAACTAAACATGCAAATGGTCGATAACACTCAACACGTGCCTTTAAGAAAACCTCATATAGATTTGGGTGAACCTAATATAAATCATACGCTACTCCACTCGATGGATATGCAAAACAAAGAGCTGATCATTAACTGATACATAGAACAGTTAGAAATTCTTAGATGCTTGTGAATTACGATATTCCGGGTCTTGAAAGAGTTGTGTATATCTCGAGAGTAGATTATTGTATATGCCGAGAGACATCTCAAATATTTTATTCAAACTATCTGTTACTGTTAATTGTTAAATTTTTATATTTTTCAATTTATTTTCGCAAAGTGTTAGGTTTACCAAGTCGTAGAGACTCCATGCCGTCACGATAAATTCACGGAGGAAGAATTTGGGTCGTGACAATTTCAAGACCCTTTTTATGGAGGATTCCATCATCCCACGACCCATTCTTTACCATCTTTAGCTCGCAATCTTCCTAAACCATTTGTTAACACATGCAAAATAAACAACTCCCATACCCAAGAATTATTTTGCTAATTATTCAATTTAGAAAAAATTTCGAAATTAAGAATTAGGGTTTAGAATCTTACCTCTAGGATGAAGGCCTAGTGCACTTTCCTTGTTAATCTTTCAAGATATGAGTAGGAATTGGTGGGTAGAGTTTAGGAACTCCCTTTCTCACTCTATGCAACTCCCTCTCTCTAGAAACATATAATTTTCCTTCTAAAATGAGCCCCAAAGGTGTTTTATTGGAATGGGGTCGGTTCAAAAATTAGAAAAATAGGAGTGCCGACACAGGTCTGCAGTGGCATATGTGACCGCATAATGCTTCTGTGGTCCACGAAACGGCCCTCCTGAACTGAAATATCCTTTTCTTCCAACATTTTCCGTAACTCCTTAGCGCACTATTCAACCCAAAAAGTCTGTATCTTTAACACATAAGTCTACCTCGACACCACAAAATCCGAGTTTTAGGAAAAAAATTACGTGGCCTTATAACTGTGTATGCGAGGTGACGAGTGCGTACACGGGCTAATTGTTTAAAAATCTGATTTTTACTGAGTAGTAACTTGTTACATCCTATTTTAGTTATACCAACATGTGTAGTTATCCTGTTTTTGGCCTAATATCGCATGTCTACATATCTTAAATGCCTATTTGAAAATCTGCACGACATGCTTAGTTGAATTTCTATTTTTTATTGATTTTATATCTGTCTTAAACTGTGGAGTTCTTGATGTTAATTGTTATTTTCATCGGTTTCGAGCTATGTGTTTACTTTTGGGACTACGAGGCGGTACCTCGGAAGATCCTTCTACACATTTACTTTTGAGACTACGAGGCGGTACTTCGGGGGATTCCCCTGCATATATACTTTTTGGACTACGAGGCGGTACCTCGGGAGATCCCTATGCATATTTACTTTTGGGACTACGAGGCGGTACCTTGGGATATCCCCTGGTTAGCATTTACTTTCGGGACTACAAGACGGTATCTCGGCAGCTCCCCTGTTGTTTATCTCTATGTGTTGTGTTGTTATTTTATGTAGAATTCTTCTTGTTATATTCTCAGTCTTTTCACATTACTATATCTTTTGTCTCACTTATTATATACCAGTAGGGCCGTGACCTGACATCCCCACTACTCTACCGAGGTTAGGCTTGGCACTTATTGGGTATCGTTGTGGTGTACTCATGCTACTGTTCTGCACATATTTTGTGTGCAGATCCAGGTTGTTGATACCCAATTTTTTTTTTATGTATTTTTATACTCAAAATACTTTCAAAATAGCATATGTATGCATATATGAGCATCCCAAAAGATTTTGGCATTTTAAAAGGATTTTTTAAACTAATTTATGGCCTATTTTTACACCATAAATCCCAATAATTATTCTCAAAACTTGCAATTTTGGAGAATAGTTTATTTTATTCTCACATCTACATCAAAACATAATTTACATGATTTTTGTATAATTTTACAAGTCCATTTGGGTATTTTAAAACTAAGTTGCATGAAATTGCAATTTTAGCCCACTTTCAGATTTAATAAAAATTTTAATTACAAAATCAATCCAATATTTTAATTTAATACTTACATATTATTTACAAACTTAGTGTTTTTAATTTGATTTTAAACATCTTTTACTATTTTTATAAAATCAAAAGGGAAAAACTGGCTATTTCAATTATGGCCTCAATTACTTTCAATTATAGCCTATTTGGGCATCTCAATTTTGACCCCAAATCAGGCCCCCAAATCGACGACCCAATTCCTTTTTTTACCCGTTTTGTCCAAACCCGCCCGTTGGAATCATTTAATCCTGGTCGTTGATCATTTTGATCAACGGCCCACATCCTTCCTTTCCTTTTTAATTCTACATACCCCCAACCTTAATCCTCATTTCTCTTAGACAGCCGCCCCCAAACTCTCTTCTCTCTCAAAACTCTCTCAAGCACTCAAAACCCTAATCGCCTCCCACGTCTTCTCCGACCATTATCTCACCGGAGTCCATGGCTTCTCAGGCCATGGACAGCCTGCGCTCACTTCCCTTCACCCCAAATCGTGGCTATTCAAGGCTGTCGAGGTTCAACCTCAACAAGGCCTATTCAGATCCTCCGCCGATTTGTGTTCATGTGGCTTCTCCGGCTCCGTTCCGACGTGTTCGAGCCTCAAGAGCCTAGATATGATCCAAACCTGTTCCAAGCCAGATCCTTTCCAAGCCTTCTCGTTTCTAGGGTTTCTGAGAAACCCTGAAAGTTGTTCGAGGTTCTTTCTCTCTTTATTTTCTTAGATCTGTGATAGATCTGTGGTGTACTCGAGGTTTAAAAGCTTTTTCCCAAATTTCTCTTTTCAAAATTAGTCAGTTTCAATTCAGGGTTTCCAAAACTTTTAAAACGATTTCCATTTCTTCTTCTTCTTTCTTTATGTGAATCTGCCTGTATATGCTTTGTTCTTATGTGGTTTTGCTTGTGCATATTTTCTCCTATGTTCTTATGTTTTGCCGTTATTATGCATGTTCTTCTACTTGTGCTCTGTTATCTCTTCTACTGTTTCTACAACATGCTTTCACTTGTCTAGCTTATGTGTTCCTTTACCATTTTCTTACTGAACTTTTGTTTGCCTTTACTAGACTTTTGTTTGAATTCTAAACCTGTTTCGCCTACTGTCTCTTAAGTTCTATGTCACCTCTATTCTCTCTTGAACTTGCTTGAGTTTAGAGCTTTTCTTGAACATGCTTTGTTTTTACTCTATTGCTTCAAACTTGCCATTATATCTATGTGCTTTCTCATGAGACTCTCTGAGTCTGTTCGATGGCTTGCCCTCTCCTTTATGTACCCTACTCGAATTTGAAACCCTAGACTGAACTGGAATCTTTCGCTTATGATTTTGAGACTATCTATGCCAACCTTTTCTTTCTTGCCTGACGCTTGTATGCTTATATATGAGGGTTTTTTCTTTCAAAAGGGTTCTGTCAACTTGTAATTGATTCCAATCTCCTTTAATAAGGCTCGATTGATTGGTTATTGATTTTCCAATTGAACCTTCCCTCACCTATTTTCTGACTAAGTTCATTCGAACAAAGCTTTTTACTCGCTGTTTGATTGACCTACTTGCCTTATTTCTCACAAATCATGTGCCATAGGATTCTTGCCTTAAGTAATCCCTATGTATTTACCTGTGTTATGGTACTTTGGAAAGGTTTTTTTTTAATTATTCATCTTTCCTTAATTGTCTCGTGTCCGTTTGAAATCAAACCCCTTAACCTTAGGGAGACCTTCTATGATTGATTGTAAACTATTTTCTTGCCTTTTTTGCTTACTCGTTTTCTACACTATAAAAACAAGACACTACACACAACTTTCTACATACGGAAAAACCTCACAAACACTTCAGACTTCAATTGAACACTATATAATTACAATACTTTCTCTACTACTACTTTCTCTACTTCTAATACTGAACACTCTGCTCCTCTCTCTTCTACTGTCTGAAATACCTTTGAGTTACTCTTGAACTCTCAAATATTTCCTAAAGTTTCTGAGCCTGCTCCTATTGACTTCTGGCTATTATTTGCTTCTACTATTCTGTTGTTCTAAGCTTGCAACTGGTATGTCCTTCTGATTAAATAATACCTTCCAAACTATGTGTTTAGTTCTCCTCCTTTGTTATGCATTCTTCACTATGTGTTCATCGTAGTCTGTCATGCTCTCTTTCATCATGTTTCTACATCTTTGGGTCTGTTTATGCTTTCTTGCTTTCCTCATGTTTTCTGCAAATGCTTTCTTAATTGATTCCCTGTCCCTTTGACCCCCTTCTTATATGTGAGTGCAATTCTGAGTCATGTTGGCATTGAACCTCTACTCAAATCAATTTCCATTCCCTTTACCCCTTAAGTGTTGAGCCTTCACTCAGGACTGGTGTTACCCTAACCACCATCCAGACCCAGGTTTGACTTCTAAAAGTTTGCTCTTTATTTGTTTGCCAAGTAGATGGTCAGGGGTGTGCCAGTCTCTACCCATGGCTGGGTATGACCACCCTCTGCTATGGCTCCCTAAGTTCTACCCCCTTTGGTAAGCCATGCTTTGGGACACTGGAGCTCCCTCTGAACTTGGATGCCTGAGGGCTGGCAATTCCATACTGCACTACTCTGTTCTAATTGTTATCCAGAGTGTAAGCACTGCCTGGAGTCCTGGAGGCTCCTTGGAACTTTGAAACACTTTGGGTGAGAGAAGGCCTTGGAAATCTGGAATCCAGATTTGGGGAAACATATGTCATTGGATATTAAGATTGAATTAGGCTCCTCGGATCTAGCTGTAGGCTGTGATGTATTTTTAATCGTTTTCTTTCTTCTGGTTCTATAATATTTTTTGTATTAAAGAACTCGGGGAGATATAGTAAAAATGGTGTGGGAGGGGTTTACTTTTTGCATCAACAAAAGGGTAAATATCATGCCTATAGGTTTAATGTTATAATTCAGTCACTTAGATACCATGCCTATAGGCTTAATGTTGTAATTCAGTCACCTAGATACCATGCCTATAGTGTTAATGTTTTAATCACCTAGATATCATGTCTATAAGTTTAACGTTTTAACTCGATCAACTAGATACACTGTCTATAGGATTTAATGCATAATACGCATAATCCAGTCATCTAGATACCATGTCTATATGATTTAATGCATAATACGAATAATCCAGTCATCTAGAAAATTTACCTATAGGGTTTAATGCTTTATCATCTTGCAAATCATTAGAAACCCTGCCTATAGGACTTAATATTCATGTAAGAAGTTTCATATAGAAACCATGTCTATAGGAAGTGCATATGCGTTAGCAAATTATAGGGTAGTTAAACAATCACTTTTTCACCAGTTAATAATAGTGCTTAAAATCAGCTATAGATATCATGCCTATAAGGGTTCGTCTCAAACTCGCTTGATTCAGTTTTAAGCAACAACAACCTGTCAATTGGCCTTTAACGTAGCGTTTTCAGTAAAACTCTTATAAACCTGTAATGCTTTTAAAATTCTGTAAATCTCCAATGCTCTTAAACTTTTCAAACTTACATCTTTCTTATGAAACAATTCCTTTAGATCTTCTACCTAAATTCTATTTATCTCTTGAATCTATCTTTCAAAATAGTCTTTTAACTCACTCTTTCTTTTAAGGTATTTTCACTTTCAAAACTCCTCTTCACAAGTCTACTATATTTTCACTCAAATAAATATGCTGATTTCAAAGTCATTTCTGAACTTCTGTAATTTTTTCAACTCCATGTTTTAACTCTTCTGCATTAGGCTCTTGTCGGGAATCAGTGTTTTCTGAATAACTTGTTTAAAATACTTCAATTTCTGATAATTGGATCCGAGTTGCCTAATGCAGACTTTTTATTTGATTCTATGTCTTAAACTAGTCCGTCTGCCGCTTAAGTTTTAATTTAAAGACCAAACTAGTATGTGCAAGGCATGCTAAACTATATGCTATATGACTTACGGGGTTTTATGTGAGCCTTGCATGTTTTTTTGTCAATCCCCTTACTTTCTATTTGTTTTGGTTGTCGAAATTAGTATTTTGTCCTTTAAACCCCATGTATGCCTTACCCCTTTTCTTCCCTTTTAGGATTAGAAGTCCTAATACCCAAGGACTGATAGGTTGGGACGGGTACTAGCGTGCAATAAGTAAACGAGACTAATTACGTTTAAATACCTTAACGGGGTGGGAAGGATAGAATATGGATATGATGACCGGTGCGCTAATATCTCGTGCGACCCTCTTTTGAGGAGTGATTGCTGGGTATTTCATTGATGTGATCCATATTTTGTATAAACCTAGGACCCCCTTTATTTTCCTTTTATTTGCAGTGTCTTCTTTAATTCTATTCTTCAAATTAATTCCTTTTTTACTAAAAACTGTCTCTTTCTATCTTCTTTACCCTTTTCAAAACTTGAAACTTATTCGTGATTCTTATGTGCAAAGCTTTACTTGTTTTCTCTCACTTCCTTTTAAAGTCACAATTAAAGCATGACCGGGAACCACACTAGTGGATCTTGAGGGGTGCTTAATACCTTCTCCTCGAGATAATCTCAAGCCCTTACCCGAACTCTGGTTTTCTTTCAAAATAGCTTATTCTCTTTAAAGTGTCCTAATGCACTATAATCATTAGGTGGCGACTCTTCAAATTCTATAACCTGATTCCTCAAAAGGGAATAAGAGTTGTTTTGTCCATAATGTCGTAAACCCGATTTCTTTCTTTTTAAAGGAAGGGGGAAAAAGGGGGGCATCGACAGCATGGCGACTCTGCTGGGGATTTCTTTAGTTTTTTACCATTACATGCTTTTGTGAATTTATTGCTTCCTTAATTGCCTTTATTTCTTGCTTTTAATTATTTCATCATTGGAAACTAACTTGACTCTTCAAGTCTTTCCTTTCTTTTAACTGCTTTTTCTTTACTGCTTTATTACTATTTCAATACCGTTGTAATTTTCGAGCATTTATTGTAATCTTTTCCTTTATGAACGTGAAAATACATGCAATCTGCTTCATTCTTGTAACTGCATTCTTCAACATCATATTCCACTCATGCCAAAACAAATCCTATAGCAACGCTTTTAATGAGTGGTTGCGCCCTTCCGATATTATAACCCCCTAAATTTGGCAAAGGAATATTTGCGGTAAAACCAGTCAATCAACGGTGTAGTCGACGGTTCCGCGCCTTTCCCTCTTGAGTTGTCCGCTCAAGGGT
>MU705841.1:105955-117995 GCA_026770625.1 Nicotiana glauca
AGGAGCCAGTGGCCATTTTGGACAGGCAGATCAGAAAGTTGAGGTCAAAGAACATCACTTCGGTGAAGGTGCAGTGGCGGGGTCAGCCGGCCGAGGAGGCGACTTGGGAGACCGAGCAGGATATGCGCAGCTGCTACCCTCATCTTTTTGCTACTTCAGGTATGTTCTCTATGCTCGTTCGAGGACGAACGAATGTTTAAGTGTAGGAGGATGTAACGATCCAGCCGGTCATTTTTGGAATTTACGCCCCAATCCCCCGTTAACTGCTTTCCCCAAGTTCATTTATGCTATTTTGGTTTGCCGGGACATTCGGTATTAGGATTCGGAGTGTTTTGGGACACTTAGTCCCTAAATGAGGGCTTAAGAGTTAAAAAATGGTCCGTATTCGGAACAGTGTGAAGACGACCTCAGAATGGGAATCTGATGGTTCCATTAGTTCCGTTAGGTGATTTCGGGGTTGGGAGCGTGTTCGGAATGTAATTTGGAGGTCCGTAGCTCGTTTAGGCTTGAAATGCCGAAGTTTGGAATTTTAAGGTTTCCGGTCCAATAGTGAATTTTTGATCCGAGGGTCGGGTTGGAATTCCGGAAGTTTCTGAAGATCCGTCATGTCATTTGGGATGTGTGTGCAAAATTTCAGATCATTCGGACGAGGTTTGGTTAGGTTTTTGATCGAAAGCGTATTTTGATAGAATTTGAAGTTCTTAGGCTTGAATCCTTGATTTAATCGGGTTTCCGGTGTTGTTTGAGGTGTTTTGAGGATAGGTGCAAGTTTGAATAAGGTATTAGGTGGTATTGGTGTTTTTGGTTGGAGTCCCGGGGGTACCGGGATGATTTCGGATGCTCAACGGGCAAAGTTTGGAGTTAGAAGGAAAATTTGCAGCAAGGCTTCTGGTATTTTCGCTTATGCTGTTTTGGAGCCGCAGAAGCGGAGCTGCATGAGCGGCTACTTCACTGCATAAGCGGATTTGGCACCACCTCAGGAGAACCGCAGAAGCGGTATCTTTTCCGCGTAAGCGGAACCGCAAATGTGGTTATTAGTCTGCAAAGCGGACCCTGGACTTTTTAGTTGAACCGCAAAAGCGGTTATTCCTACCGCAAAAGCGGTCCCTGTGTTGCAAAAGCGGAAATCACTAGTCTGAAAAAGGAAAAATCCGAGGGTTTATTTCAAAGTTAGAAAAATCAATTGAGGGCTCGGGAGAAGGCGATTTTTAGTGGATTTTGAAGGGAAGATCATTGGGTAACGTTGCTTTGATCCTTTCTAGTTATATTCCATCATTTCTTAGCTAAATCAACCATTAGAATTCAAATTCAAGGTCTAAAATTTGGAAAAATGGGTGAAACTTCTTAGACTTAATTTTGTGATTTTAAGTGGGCTTTTGACCTCCGATTTGGGAGATTTTTATATGGTTAGACTCGTGGGAGTTTGAGGGTTCTGAAAATGTGAAAATTATTCGATTCCGAGACGTTGGTTAGAGGGGCATTTTGGTCATTTTACCTATTTTCGTGCCCTAGCTTTAATTTCAATAGTGGAATCAGTTGTTTACAATATTATTTACGATTTGTAATTGAATTGAATAGATTTGGGCCATTTGAAGTCGGATACTCGTGGCAAAGGCATCGTTCCTTAGTTGATTTGGCACCGGTTCGAGGTAAGTGGCTTGCCTAACCTTGTGTGGGGGACTTCGTCCCTTAGGATGTGATAATTGGTAATTGAATGCCTTGTAAGTGAGGTGATGAGCACGTACTTGAGCTAATTGTTGAAAACCCGGATTTTTACTTAAATACTTGATTTGGATTTACTTTCATATTTGCTTTACTTTCCTTGCTATTATAGTCTGTGCTAGCGTAGAAGAGCATGTTTAATTGATCCAAGTTGCCTATTTGTTTAAATTGTCTTAATTGTGATTACGTGGAGCATGTTAGGCCAGTATTATTTGTTGCCTTGTATTGTTGCACTTCAATTTCTGAATATTTCTNATGGTATCCCGGGAGATTCCCCAGCACTTTTATTTTGGGACTACGGGACGGTATCCCGGGAGATCCCCCAGTACTTTTATTTTGGGACTACGGGACGGTATCCCGGGAGATCCCCTGCACACTGATGATTAGACTACGGGACGGTATCCCGGGAGGTCCTTTGATATTGACATGAGAGTTGGACGGCGGGACGGTATCCCGAGGGATCCATTGGATAGTTTAGGAAAGGGCTACAGGACGGTATCCTGGGAGACCCTCGTTGGCATTCTTGTTGTAATTTAGCTGTGTTTACTCTACGTTTATGTTATGTCTTTGTAGTATTATTATTTCATTGGGCTGTCTCATTATACTGATGTGTTTATTAGTTTCGTCGGATTTATACACTGTTAATATTTTGCTGCTATATTATTTTTGCCTCAGTAGGGCCCTGACCTTTCCTCGTCACTACCCAACCGAGGTTAGGCTTGACACTTACTGAGTACCGTTGTGGTGTACTCACGCCTCTTCTGCGCATGTTTTTTATGTGCAGATCCAGGTACCTCTATGCAGTCACATTATCAGTAGTTGCAGGGAGCATTTCGGAGACTTGAGGTATATCTGCTGCATCCGCTGACCGAGAGTCTCCCTCTCACTCTACCTTTTAGTTAGCTAGATGCTATTCTGTTCTTCCTTGTGCGGTCTATTAATTGCAGAAGTGGCCCAGAGCAGGGAGGCCAGGAACCGCAGAAGCAGCTCCGCAGGTGCGCCCTTGAGACCGCAGAAGTAGTCCCAGCCCTTTCGCCCTATTCCGCAGATGCGGTCCCCTGACTGCAGATGCGGAAATCACTGAACCAGTGAGGTTCATTAAAGACGGGTTCCAAACCCATTTTTGACACTTTTCACTCCTCCATTGGCAATTGTTTGAGCTCTTGAGAGAAAATCTTCACCAAGTATCTGGAGGTAAGTTAGTTCTACCCATTTCTAGTTTATTTCTTACGTTTTAGTTAGATTAAACACTAGTATTAAGGTGAAATCATGGGATTTGAGCAAAAACCTAAGGTTTTAATAAAAGTTAGATTTAACCACGAAATTGGCTATGGAATAAATTAGAAATCATATATTGTTGATCCTTAGGATGTAGAGAACAACTTCCTTCGAAAAATTCCGGAATCCGGACACGTGGGCCCGGGGTCGGATTTTAGGAAACTTGTGTTAAGGGTTGAAAAATTTCTTAAATAGATAGAATTCGATCTTGTGAGTCTATATTAACTAGTTCTTAATTCGTTTAATTAGTTTGGGATCTTTCGGCTTCGAATTGAGGGCTTGGACTCGTTCTTTGAATTGGAGGTGCACTTTAGAGCGAGGTGAGTCTCCTTTCTAACCTTGTAAGAGGGAATTATCCTCATAGGTATAATAATTGAATTAATTTCCATTATATGTGGGGGGATACGTATGTACTAGGTGACGAGAGTCCGTGCTAGCGGCTATTATGTTAAGTTCGGATAGTCTAGGACCCATAAGCATGCTCTACGTGATATTCTTGTATCTTGAGGATAAATTCGGATTCGTATAAACTATTTGATTATGGTAAATGAGACTAGTGAAGGAACCTTATCCTGTTTGGTCTTTTAAAAGAGAATATTGGGTATTCCTGTGAATAACTACTCCTCAGATATATTATTGTTTGCTTGTTGGTGAGTTTATTTATATTTGACCACGTCGCATGGGTGATTCGCGAGCACGATAATAGATGCATCTATGGTTCGAGCCGTTCGACCCTCGACAGTGCACAATTTATTTTTATGTTGGATCAGACCGTACGTCCCACGGTGTTACTTGCGTATGTTTTCCTTAGCATTTCTCTGAGGATTGAATTTCATATCTTCTTGAAATATAGGTGAATATCCATGAAAATAATTGGGAAAGAACTGTTATGCCATGATTTTTAAATGCTATTAACTTGTGTTATCCATGCTATTTAGAAATTCTTCTCAAATTATTTGACCTTAGTAAGTGTCAAGTCGGCCTCTCGTCTCTACTTCTTCGAGATTAGACGGGATACTTACTGGGTACATTATTGTTTATGTACTCATACTAAATTTCTGTACTTAATTGTACAGGGTCTAAGGCAGGTGTATCTAGTTATTAGTCTGGTGCGTATATCTGAGCGGGCTCGAGTGAGCTGCTTCCCTTCCATGCCGTTCAGCAGCTTGAAGAAGTCTTTCTTATGTATTTTTGCTGTCTATTCCGTTTTGGACAGTAGGATAATGTGATTCTTTTGTATATTCTACTAGTTGTCCATAACTTGTGACACTGGGTCTTGGCCTACACATTAGTAGACTGTATTATTTTGGGGTTGTATGGTTATTATGACTTTATTAATCGTTTCTGATTTTATTTCAACTTAAAGAATTATTCCAACTATTTCAGGGTAAAAGTAAATGAAGGTTTAGTTAGTTGTTGTCCGTGTTGGCTTGCCCGACAAATGATGTTGGGCACCATCACGACCTGTTGTGGAAATGGGTCGTGACATTAGATTGATTTTTGACAGAGAAATTCCCATTCAACAGCAGAAATTGGATGTTGCCACTCACTCCTTTTGAAAATCCCTCGATTCAACCAAGACCCAAGCACAAGAGTCTTCAATTACAGAATCAGAAGCCCAAAGTTGAGTAAACCAATCAAATGCAATAGCAATTATTTTCTCAAATGATAACAGAAGAATTTTACCCTCTTTCTTTCATGTTTTCTGGAATGGGGAAAGATGATGGAGTCTATCAAATTAGAGAGAGAACGTGGAGTGAGAAGTTTACATCAAATATGATAATTATGTGAGAGAAAAAACTGAAAAAGGAGAAAGAAAAATAAAAAATAGCGTATATATGTGGCTTACGGGGAGGAGGTAACCAAAATAGATATTTTGCTATAAATATTAAAAGGTATCTATAGAATATAATATTTTAAAATGGTATTTATTTAAAATAAATAAGGTGTTAACCTTTGCTATAAGTGTAAGCATAAATCTTAATTGCATACCAGGATCTTGAACATGATAATCTTATACGAAATCGTTACAAAAAACATACCTGAATCGCGAGCCATCATCTTGAAGCAGAAGCGTTAATTCAAAAATTAGTTTCTCGCTCCTTGTCCTAATTTTACATTACTGTCGCCTTTAGAGATGGAACAAAGAAAAATAAAAATACGGTAACCCTAATGGGTGGGGAGAGGACCAATTTATAAAGGTTCTCACTTAATCTGGTACGTCCATCAAGTAACCAATCGGACGGATGAGATTTGATAATTAATTATGCGCCTTAACCCATTGGGTCACATACACGTAGGAAAAATAACTTACATTCTCCCACTTGGCCCAATAATCACATAATATTACTATTTAATATAGGAACATTAGTTGCACATAAACAAATCTCTTCTATAATGCCCATCATAAATACCATAATACGGTAAACTACTAAATATGAGTTATGGCAGTTATATATAATTTGTCTACATACTCCCTTCCATATACTACAATATTAGCAACTCATTGTATCAGGTCCATAAGCTATAAAATATTATGGTCCACAATAATATCTCATTGAGACTTATCCTGCAACATCTCAAAACAATAATGTGTACACCATTATGAGAAAAAGAAAATCACTAATGTATATCAGAAATACATAAATGAGCTTTGAGTGTCAAAACATCATTAAGTACATCAATCATAAATACAGCCAAGACCCATTCTATGTATATGTTCTTTAAATATCTTTGGATGTAAACCTTTCGTTAACGGATTTGCAATCATGAGATCTGTTCTAATATGCTCAAGTGATACTCTTTGTTTCTGAACTTCCTCCTTGACAGTAAAGTACTTTAATTCCATATGCTTGGCACCTTTGGAGTACTTATCGTTCTTGGAGAAGAATACTGCTGCAGAATTATCACAGTAAATTTTCAGCGGCTTGGTAATGGTGTCGATAACCCCAAGTCCTAAAATAAAGTTTCGTAACCATAATGCATGAATTGTGGCTTTAAAACATGCCACAAATTCTGCTTTCATCGTAGATGAAGCAATGATAGACTGTTTGGCACTCTTCCACGATATTTCTCCTTCAGCTAATTGGAAAAAATAACCAAACATGGATTTTCTAGTATCAATACATCCAGCGAAATCTGAATACGAGTATCCAACAACTTCCAAATGCTTGGATCTCTTATACATGAGCATGTAATCCTTCGTTCCTTTCAGGTACCTCAAAACTTTCTTTGAGGCTTTCCAATGATCAATTCCTGGGTTACTCTGATATCTTCCTAATATTCCGATCGCAAAATTAATATCCGGTCTTGTGCAAGTTTGAGCATACATCAGACTACTAACAATAGAAGAGTAAGGAATTGATTCCATTTCTTTTCGCTCTACATCATTCTTAGGGCATTACATGAGACTAAATTTGTACCCTTTTTGAATTGGAACAATTCCTGCTAAACAATCGTTCATGTTAAATCTCTCTAGAACTCTTTCGATATAGACTTTCTGAGATAATCCTTGTGATCTATCATGGAATATTTATATTCCTATCACATAGGATGCCTCACCCATATCTTTCATTTCAAAATTCTTAGAGAGAAAATCTTTAGTCTCACGCAATATGCCTAAATCATTAACATCAAGTAGAATATCATCAACATATAGGACTAAAAATATAAACTTGCTCCCACTGATCTTTTGGTATATACACCGATCAACGGTATTTTTCACAAATTCAAAAGATGTTATGGTATCATTAAACTTTATATACCATTGTCATGAGGCTTGTTTAAGTCCATATATTGACTTCTTCAGTTTACACACCATTTGACCTTTTCCTTTAGTTTCGAAACCCTCTGGTTGGTCCTTCTAAACTTCCTCCTCGAGATCTCTATTAAGAAAGGCAGTTTTCAAATCCATTTGGTGTAACTCTAAATCATAATGAGCCACCAAAGCCATAATAATTCTTAACGAGTCTTTCTTTGAGACCGGTGAAAAGGTCTCTTTATAATCAATGCCTCCTTTCTGAGTATAACCCTTGGTAACAAGTCTGGCTTGTATCTCTCAATATTGCCATTTGAATCACGTTTGGTCTTAAAGACCCATCTACACCCGATTCTTTTAGAACTTTCTAGCAATTCAACAAGATCCCAGACTTTATTGTATTCCATGGATTTTAACTCTTCTTTCATGGCATCAATCCATTTTTCAGACTCATTACTTTCTATGGTTTGTGAAAATGAAACTGGATCCTTATTAAGACCAATGTCAAAATTTGACTCTTGCAAATAAACCACGTAATCATCCAAAATAGCCGATTTTCTAACTCTTTGAGATTTTCTTAATGGCGTTTCTTGTGGTTCATTTGTGTTAGATATTTGTGAGTTAGTTTTTTCATGAAGTGTTTCATCCAAATGTTGCTCGGTGTTGTCAAAGTGTTCTTCAACAACTGGAATAATATTTGGTATTTGTGTGGAAGTAGGCACATTTTTAGGTAATAGAATATTGACCCTCACCACTTTAATTTTCACACTTTGCTTTTCAACACTCCCACTAACTTCACCATTATCAATGAATCTTGCATTACCGATTTCAATAATTCTCGACCTATGTTTTAGATAATAAAACATATACCCTTTAGATTTCTCTGGGTAACCACTTACTGTTCGAGAATCTAATTTTTTTTCTTGTGGATTATAAACTTTAACTTTTGTTGGGCAACCCCAAACATGCAGGTGCCTTAAACTAGGTTTTCTTCCTGTTCACAGTTAAAAATGGATCTTTGGAACTGCCTTACTAGGAACCCTGTTTAATAAATATATAGCAGTTTTAAGAGCATACATCCACAATGATTTGGGTAATGAGGAATTACTTATCATGCTCCTAACCATATCCATAAGTGTTCAATTATGCCTTTCTTCAACACCATTTTGTTGAGGTGTTCCTGGCATAGTATATTGTGCACATATGCCACGTTCCTCGAGGAACTTTGCAAATGGACCTGGACATTGTCCCGATTCATTATGCTTTCCAT
Organism: Nicotiana glauca; assembly: GCA_026770625.1. Lineage (NCBI taxonomy): Eukaryota > Viridiplantae > Streptophyta > Magnoliopsida > Solanales > Solanaceae > Nicotiana > Nicotiana glauca. The sequence continues at coordinate 113,983 of MU705841.1, forward strand.
AATATTCACCACTTCTACCTGACCTAATGATTTTCACCTTTATATCTAATTGACTTTCAACCTCATTAACAAATACCTTGAGAGCATCTGTTGCTTGAGATTTTTCTTTCAGCAAATAGATGTATCCATAACGTGAAAAATCATCGATAAAAGTGATAAAATATTTCTCTCCACCAAAATATGGAACATCAAAGGGTCCACAAATATCGGTGTGTAAAATTTTAAGAAGCTGGGTGCTTCTTGTGGCACCTTTCTTACTATGTTTGGTTTGCTTTCCCTTAATGCAATTCAAATATATAGTAAGATCAGTAAAATTTAGATTCGTAAGAATCTCATTCTTTACTAATCTTTCCAACCTTTCTTTGGATATATGACCCAAACGTCTATGCCACAAATAAGCAGAACTTTAATCTAGTGAACTACGTTTAATTCCAACATTATGTTGAACAGTAAGAAGGGATTCAGAAAAACCAATATCGAGTTTCAATTTATATAAACCATCACTAAGAAAACCAGAACCATAAAAAATAGCATTCTTATATAAATTGAAACATCCATTTCCAAACTTTAAATCAAATCCAGAAACATCAAGTCTTGAAAGAGAAATCAAATTCCTAGAAACTGAAGGTACATAAAGAGTCTGTAATAGATCAAGGTGACGTCCAGTCTCCATGATCAAACAATAAGCCCCTATGCCTTTAATTGGAGCCTTCATACGATTTTCCATGAACAAAAAATCCTTATTTAGATTTGTAGTTTGGATCGTAAGGAATCCCTGCAACGTAGTAGATACATGAGTAGTTGCACCAGAATCAAGTCACCAAGTATTATTAGGAACTTATACTAAATTTTATTTGAAACATACAAAAGCACCTATTGTACATATCTTTTTGAACCAAGCTTTACGTTTCAGGCAATCTTTCTGATAGTGTCCTTTCTTGTTACAGAAACGACACGTATCTGCCTTATGTTCCTTGTTAGCATCCTGTTGAACTTTAGCAGGTGCTTTCTTCTTCTTGAACTTGTTGGCCTTCACTTTAAGTCCTTTATCAGCTCCTTGACCCATGAGGTTAATTGAATGACTCCCTTGTTTCTTCAATCTTGACTCCTCCTGAGTAAGCATACTGGACAATTCACTAGCATTCCACTTATCCTTAATAGTGTTATAGTTAATTGAAAAGGTCCCTACTCAGGAGGTAACGAGTTCAGAATAAACTGAACCAAGAAGGAGTCATCCACTTTCATCCCCAAGGTATGAAGTCTTGTTGCAATGTTAGTCATCTCGATGATATGGTTTTGCATACTACACGACCCATCAAACTTCATGGTCGTGAGTTCAGCCATTAGTGTACCAGCGAGAGACTTATCTGCAGAACGAAAATGTTCTTTCACAAACTTCAGGTATTCCCTGGCACTTTCTGTTTGTGGAATAGTACTCTTAATGTTGTTGGCAATATTCATACGCATAAATATAAGGCTTAGCCTGTTAGAGCGTTCTCATGCTTTATAGAAAGACTTCTCATCCGCATTACTCGAATCAGTAATGGCAGTGGGCTTATCATTCAGCAGAGCCAAGTCAAGATCCATCACAGCTAAGTGGAACTGGACTTGTTCACGCCATTTAGAGTAGTTCAATCCATTGAACACAGTAACAGACGAAGCAAGCGAATGAAAAGAATAGCTGCAAAATAGATAATACACGCTCACAAATCAATATGAATTCAACAAAACAGTTAAAGCATATCGCAGTTCTCCTTTGGGTAAATACTACGACATTCTATCATAATTTAAATGTCATTTAGTCTTAACAGGTAATTAAATATTTTTAACCAAATATATAAGCCATCTTTGGAAAAACAATATATATTTGACTAAGAATATTAATTTACCTCATCATATTCACTATTCATAGAATAATTGAGGCACTTTTGGGTAAATTCTTAAGTTCTAGCAATACTGAAAATTAATTTATCTACTAATTTTTAATTATAGGCATTTTATTAATTTTATAGATAAACTATAATTTTTTTTTATGTATGCATATTTTCATAAACAAACTGTTTGGCTACTTTGGTGACTAACAAACTATATAACATAAGTGCACACACAAAATAGAGATCATAAGATTTTATGCATGTGAATACTTTAAACAATCTGGTTTGGTCACTTTGGTGACTAACAAACTATATACACATTAATCACATACATAAAACTAACATTAATGGATTTATCAATAACTTAATCACTTAATGACCTAAATACCTTAAACAGTCCAAAATAAAAGAAAACTATTATAGCTCAATAAATAATATTAACTTTTACTAGCAATAATGAGCCAAACCTCATATCAAATTACGGTCAGCAAATTTAATGAGCAAATTTGCATGGGCTTAGACCAATTTATTACATTAGGATATTTCTGAAGATTTTGGCACACTTTAGCTATCATAATTTTTTAATATAATGTTTAAATAAAAGACAACCTTAAAAGAGATAACACACTACACCTTCAACATTACATTCTACAGGCCGGCGTCTCCATTGCTTCAACATCCAAATCCTTTTACTTAATCTATTTGTTTAAGAATAGAAACCACGACCCTCAATTGCTTAATCAGTTATCGTCATAAGCCTTAATTAGACATATCTGGACAGTTTAAGCACCAAAATATAGCCACTACTTATTTATTCATACAAAATAAGAACTAAATAGCTATTACTAATGGGTTGAAACAATAATTACATAAAGTAAATAAAGTGAACCCTAATGCAGTTCGTAACTACGGTATCCAAAATTTTAAAGTTCTTTTCATAACTATAGCAGTTCGTAAGGCGGCATAGTCATATGTCTGCTTAATCATACATTCTTTCACGAAGATTATCAATTCAAATCCCAAGCTCTGATACCACATGTAATCATAAATTTTAATTGCATACCAGGATCTTGAACAAGATAATCTTACACGAAATCATCACAGAAAACATACCTGAATCGTGAGCCATCATCTTGAAGTGGAAGCTTTAATTCAAAAATTGGTTTATCTCCCCTTGCCCTAACTTTACGTTACCGCCACCTTTAGAGATGGAAGAAATAAAAATAAAAATACGATAACCTTAATGGGTGGGAAGAGGACCAATTTATAGAGGTTCTCACTTAATTTGGTACGCCCATCAAGTAACCAATCGAACAGATGAGATTTTATAATTAATTAAATATTAATTATGGGTCTTAACCTATTGGGCCACATATACGTAGGAAAAATAACTTATAATAGGAGGTAAAAATTCCATAATAAAACTGTTCTATATATAAACATAATAAGCCTCACTCTTTTGAAGCAAATTTTGAATATTTATAAAGCGTCTTTTATATGGTTTTGCCAAATGTTAGGAACTTGTAAATTTTCTAATATATAAAATTTCTATTTGTAACAATAAAGTTGTGAAGTTTCGCTCCAATATAAATATAAAAGATACCAAATATTAATTTTAGAAGTAAAAAGAAAAAAGACAAATATTGCAAGTGACGACCTTTGTAGGAACCCTTTTTTGTGGGCTTCTGTTTTATTTCATGGCGCAATTATTTATGTGAATAATATTATAGATATTTCAAATAAAAATAAATGAATATAAAAATATCCCTTACGGCCACGACAAACATTTCACGCATACAACAAAGGTCTTACGCGATTTTTTGGGGGTGGGGGTGGGGTGGGGTGGGGGCGTGGTTGAAGAGAAAGGGGGGACGAAATATATTTTCGCTCTAGCCCTTGTACTATTCTATTTTAATATGTGCTCCTCATTTATTCTGCTTTTCTATTTCTTCCCTCATTATTTTGTCACATACAATTTTTACCCACTTAGGAAATACCCAGCCCCCCTCCCCCCGGGTCGCGGAGCCACATTGAACAAAGAGGTGTCAAGCGATACCCCTTCGCCGAAAAATTATACTATATTGTTAGGTAATTTTTTTTATTTTATGTATATTTACTATATGTTGACTCCCATTAACT
>MU705841.1:142524-168888 GCA_026770625.1 Nicotiana glauca
CTTTTTTTTTGTAATTTCAAATTTTTGCTTTTTTTATGTTTTTACCCCCTCCCCCCGAAAAAAAATATTTTTTAAATATATTTTTCAATTTTAGATTTTTTTTTATCGCTTTAGCTCAAAATTCTACAAGTACCAAAGTTATGAGTTCGGTGATTTATGTGTTTGAAAGTTTACAGGTTTAGAAATTATAAAGCTTACGAGTTCGAAATTCCGCGGATCGAAAGTTCATGAAATTTGTAGATTCGGAAAGTTGTTGGTTTGAAAGTTTATGGCTTCATATTTATTATATCTAAATTATTTATGAATACTCTTGAAAGTCATTTTCCTTAATTTGCGTATCAAATACCGGAAAATAAATAAAATTACTACTTATTTTCCAAGAAAACATTTTCCATTATACCAAACACACCCCCAGTGTTTAAGAAGACAATGAATCACAAAAAACAAGCAATTGTCATCTTTGATTAGTCCAAAGAAATAAGTTTGTTTACCTGAAACACCATATATTAGCAAAAGCCCACCTTTATGAGCTTGTCAATAGGCATATATCTCAGAACACGGACATCAATGGCAAAATGAAATCAAATTGTGTCAGACAAGCAACACAGAAAAAGAACCCACCCACCCACAACGCCCTCCAAAAACTGTAGTCACCTTAATTAGCGCGGTCATATTCAATGTGTAAAGTTCTGTGCGAAGAATCTTGCAGATTTGCTATCTATAGCAAAAAGCTAAGTGACTAAACTCCATATTACTGAGAGTCTGAAATGGGCTTGCGAACCACGAAGAAGTACATTGGTGTGAAAATCCCTTTCCTGAAACAACAGGTTAAAGATGTTAATCATAAAGTTGATCATATGTTCAATATTACTGTATATGAAACTAGGCGACTACATAATATTTACGAGGGAGAGTCGTAATCTTACTTGGCACCACCGACAAGACCTTCTGCAGCTTTCTCTAAGAAAGCTTGAACCCTTTGACTACCTTTAGGAGCAAGTCCCACGTATTCAAGTGCCGAAACCTAATAAATCATGTGAAACAGTTTAGGGGTCGTTTAGTTACGTGTATTCTTGTCCCACGTTATACCCGAGTAAAATAATACATAAATTCTCATATAACTTGTACCAAAACTGGTAATACAACATTTGGTTTCTGGTATTAGACTCTGCATAGCTTATGCAGAGTCAATACTGGAAACCAAACATAACATTAGGTATACAGATGAACTATCAGAAACAACAAAGAGACAGAGTTGTAAGAAATATTACCAGATTTCTGGTGAAAAGTCTGCCAACTGCTGTTAGGCGGAAGCTACTGAGCGAGAAGTGACTCGTATCCAAAGGCAAGTACCATGGAACAGGTGAGTCGGCAGCCAGATCCTTGTCCCATACAACCTTCATAGACAAGTAGAGTTTAAATGCAAATTCCAAGGGGAAGTCAACTGCTTGATGGCTTTAGAAGAAAAGGACTTGGCACTTACTTCAAAACCAGCTTGTTTGGCTGCTTCGAGGCACTGTGTTGTCAATCTAACCTCAGGGAGGCCATTTCCAAGCTCAATTTCGGCCTTTGGACAATGAAAGAATTAAGATAAGTAAAACTATCCAATAGATTGATAAACTATTTCAATGCTTCAAGATGTACCTTGATTCTCTTGTGCTCCTCGTTATTGGGGTTGTAAGAATCGGTCATGCACCACTCATACACAGCGAAACATTGGCCAGGCTTCAGCACCCTGTAAATCTCTTTATAGCATCCAACCTTAAAAGATAAATGTATTAATAACCAACAAACAGTCAATATACAAATCAAAATTGAACACAGTAAAAATATACACACTGGATCTGGTGCATGGCAGGTAGCTTCTATTGCATACACTGCATCAAAGCTATTGTCGGGGAATGGCATTTTCATGAAATCACCCTGCATTGACACCACACGACAATCAAATCAAGCACTGAGCAGGCAGTTCAAAGAAGTTTGACTTGATCAGCAGATTTACTACCTTCACAAAGTTGCAAGTCTGATCCAATCCTACTTTGCGGTTCAACACCTGTAGAGTAAAGGGTATTAGACAAGTATACTCTAAAATTAAATACTCCCTCCGTTTCAATTTTATGTGAACCCATTTGACTGGGCACGGAGTTTAAGAAAAGAGAGAAGACTTTTGATCTTGTGGTGTAAAATGAGGCACCTTTATTTTGTGTGGCTATAAATCATTGCATAAAGGTAAATTGTTTCCAAATAAGGAAAGGGGTCATTCTTTTTGGCACGGACTAAAAAGGAAATAGGTTCACATAAATTGAAACGGAGGGAGTAAAAAATTTCAACAGTTTGAAATGGGAAAGCGAAATAATCAGCCTTTTTCATTTTATCTTTTGGCTGGAAAACCAGATGACATGTGATCTCAGAATCCATATTAATCTCAGAAACCAGATTTCAGAGAAAGTAACCAGGTCTGATACTTCCAATTCTATCCTTCTAATTTGTTAATATATATGGTCAGACTAAGTAAACAGGTAATCTCTACCAAAATACATGACATCTTGCAAGAGCTGGTTTTACAAACAGAACTGGGGAGCAAAGCAAATACCTGTCCCCTAGATATCTGATATTCATTGTTGTTGAGGCCTGTAACTGATGTAGAGCTGCATGATTATAGTAAAAATGGTAAGAAGAGCAGATTACCATAAGGAATTTCACAGATCATGTCATATACAATTTACCACTATAAGTAAAAAAGAGCCGGTGATGAATTTGCTGGCCTCATTAACTGCTTTCATTGTGTCAATAAAAGATGTGAAACACGGGATGGTGACACCTAACAAGCTCCTAAATGGTCAAGCATTCATCATGCCGCGTCTCAACTTTCAGATGTTTAGTACCATACTATGTCATTACTTAGCTCAAGATGTGAGATTGAATACAGCAGAGTCTAAGTCGATCTCAAGAGTCGTGAGATAAGTGGCATTTGCTGAACAGATTATTCACCAATAGCGCTAAAGTTCATCCTACAATAGCCATGGGATAAGGAGGGATCACATTTACCCTTTCAGTTCTAGGGGAAGCATGTGCACAAAGCATGCTAATTAATGCATCGCCAGCATGAGATATCTATTATATCTGGTGGCGTGGCAAACTTTGCATTATATATCATGAAGCAATTAGCAATATGGAATTTCATCAAGTTAAATTCTGAACTTGACTACCAAGCTCATGGTAGGGGGGGGGGGGGGGGNNGGGGGTCCACATATACAATTATTCACATTTCAGTTTGAACAATCGCCCAGTAAAGGATAAATTGAAATACAGGGCCCACTTGATAGTGAGGAGCTCAACAATTCAAATTATCTTAATTCACCTGAATCGAGCAATTTCTCTTAACGGCCCACCAATTCCACATCCTACGTCCAACACCTGCAGTAATATTCCCGGTTTCAACAGATAATTTGAAGTATTAATCCTGTAAGTACTTCATTATGTCTTCTTTCCATTAATGAAAACATAAGCAAGCCAAACCTTTTGTCCTGGTTTCAATCCCAATTGCAAGGCAAGAAAGTGCTCGTGCCTCTTAATGCTCTCTTGGAGTGATTCTCCTTTCCACCTGCAGGCAAAAGTGTGAATGAAATAGTAAGTAGTAATAACTAAGTGGCTGAAACCTAACATTGCTTCACTTATGCATGAATGGACCATAATTAACAAACCTGGGTGCAAAATGGAATGACTCTCCCCAGCCGTATTCGTAGAAGCTAGTGCAAAGATCATAGTATTTGTTAACCTGAATGAAAGATTGTGTTACTAACTTTGCAGCTTCCAGAGTACATAATTGTGTTTCAACAAACGTGCATAAATATTTTATGTTAGACGAGAAAGTGAATTGATGTGAGACAAAGATCCAATAGCTGAATTAATATCTATTAACCAGCTAAGCCTCAATCTCAAACTACTTGGGGTAGACCCACATGAATTTTCTATAACCCTTCCACTCTGTTCGGATCCATTTCATTCCAATATTGGCATGCAAAGAGATTCTCTAAATCCTGGCACTGAATTGAAAAAGGTTCAAGCCAAACATAGACTCATATATAAGAGTAAATAAATAAATACAACTACTGTGAGAGTGCAAGGGAGAAAATATAATATTAATTTTTTTATAAGTGTTTTACAATAACCCTATTTATAACTATACACAATACACATTCTATTCCTATTCCATGTGGGACTACGGTAATTTATATAACTATCTAACACTATCCCTCAACCCCGGTGTATATAAATCATATGTACCGAACTTATTACATATCATACTATATTATAAGTGTGAAGGTCGAAGTGTAATGTTAATTTACTCAAATATCCTTTAAATACTAAATGACCAAATTATCTTCTATCTAAAAGTAAATTACTTCTTTATAAACCGCTACATACATTAAATTAACCTCTTTGGTGTACTCAAAGTAAAGCCCGTATGAAGAGTTACAAAAAGTGTATTTTCATATAGACCAAAATCATCTCATTGAATGGTCTTTCTTCATTAAAGTATTTAATGATGTTTTTAAAATAAGATAAACGTAAGAAACATTCTTGTAGCATGCTAATATTATGACCAGTAAATACTTTCATATTTGATATCTTTCATTATCTTTTTCCTTTCCAATTTTACCATTTTCTGATCATATTTTCTTGCTCATATTCTGGAGTTAGTATCTCTTCTTCCTAAATTGCTTTTACAATTCAAACTCAGAGCTCTACATTAACAATTATATACACAATACTTCTCGGAGCTAGTCTACCGGTGCATAGCATCGTACATAGACTACCTATCAAGAAAGCAATGAAGAAGATTATTGAATATCATCTGAATTTGAATGTGAAAAAGGTAGCAGTCTATCTTTTATGAGGATATTATATTTTATTTTATTTCACTAAATAGAATTAAGTACAAATGTGTATGTATCTGAAAAGTTATTTCTATTTAAGTGCATAGATTTAAATTATGGGTTAGCTATTTCACCGACAAAAGTTGATACTATTTTTTTATATGCTTAGTTGTTATTTTTTTTATCACATGGAGTGAAATCCACATGATTATTGTTGTTTTACCCAGTCATAAGAGAAAAGAGAGTTATAAGGAGATGCAACCAAAACATATTGATTCACACTGATAATGTCCTTTGTAAAATGATACCTATTTACCCCTCAAATAAATTTATTTTCTTCATCCCTCCATGTAGTTCTTACACCACAAGAAAGTGTAGTGTTTATTTCTTTTTCAAGCATTCTCTTTAACTTTTTTGGGTTACTTTTTGAATTGAACGTATTTTCTATTGTTTGATATGAATAATATAATACTTTTTTCAACAGATTAAAACTCTATATGTTTGGTTCATGGGTTTATGTTTATTTTTTCATTTCGTTTGTTCATTGTTTGTTTCTTTGTAATTAAAGAGCATGCCACTTCTTTTTCTTTTCGAAATAGTTGAGATGTTCTTCAAAGTCTTATTTTACTCATAAAACTATCTTTGTTGGTTGACTTGGTGTATGTCATTTCGTTCTTCGTTTAGATAGTCGATATACGCACCTATATATGCATAAGAATAACATGTTTAGATAATATTGATATGGTTTTCAAAAATCATGGGTATTGAATAAATCGGATTGCACGTGCTGAAGAACTACTATAACTAATACGAGGACCAGTGACGAACTTGATGAAAATTTATGCACGTTGATCATTCGAATTCACGAACTTTGTTGCAATATCTCCTGAGAGTATCTTTTCTCTAACGAAGTGACAGTCAATCTCAATGTGTTTAGTTCTCTCACGGAACTCCGGATTTGATGCAACATGAAGGGCAGCTTGATTATTACACAAGTTTCATCTTGCTGATCTCACCAAATTTTAACTCCTTAAGCAAATGTTTGATCCAAACTAGCTCACATGTTGCCACATCTATTGCTCGATATTCTGCTTCTGTACTAGAACGAGCAACTACAACTTGTTTCTTGCTCTTTCAAGACACCAAATCACCTCCTACTAAAACACAATATCTAGACGTAGAACGTCTATAAGAAAGTGATCCTGCCCTGTCAGCATCTGAGCATCCAACAATTTGCTCATGGCCTCGATCTTTAAACAATAATACTTTGCCAGGAGCTGATTTTATATATCGATGAATACGGACAACTACATCCCAATGACTATCCTAGGGAGAATCCATAAACTGCTTCAACACACTCACAAGAAAGGAAATATCAGGTCTAGTCACTGTGAGCTAATTCAATTTACCAATCAGTGGCTTATATCTTGCAGGATCGCTAAGCGGCTCTCCCTGTCCTGGCAGAAGTTTAGAATTCGGATCCATAGGAGTGTTAACAGGTCTACAGCCTGTCATTCATGTCTCCTCAAGAATATTTAAGGCATACTTCCGTGCGAGATCACATTACCTGAGCTAGACTGAGCGACCTCAGTACCCAAAAAATACTTTAATCTGCCCAGATCCTTTCTGTGAAAGTGCTGAAAGAGATATTGCTTCAATTTAGTAATATCATCTTGATCGTTGTCGGTAATTACAATATCATCTACATAAACAACCAGATAAATACAGAAATTTTAAGCAGAATGCCGATAAAACACATAGTGATCAGCTTCACTATGAGTCATGCCGAACTCATGAATAACATGCTGAACTTACCAAATCAGGCTCGAGGAGATTGCTTTAGACCATAGAGGAACCGGCGCAACCGACATACAAGGCCACTAGACCTCCCCTCCCAGCAACAAAACCAGTTGGTTGCTTCATATAAACCTCATCCTCAAGATCACCGTAAAGAAAAGCATTCTTTATGTCCAACTGATAGAGAGGCCAATGGCAAACAACAACCATGGATAGAAAAAGGCGGACTGGTGTTATTTTAGCCACGGTAGAGAAAGTATTGCTATAATTGAGCCCAAATATCCGAGTATACCTTTTGGCAACAAGATGAGTCTTAAGCCGATCAATTTGTCTACCTGGACCAACTTTGACTGCATACGCCCAACGAAAACTAACTGTAGATTTACCCGACAGAAGAGGAACAAATTTCCAAGTATCACTCGTATGTAAAGCAGGCATCTCGTCAATCATAGCATGTCGCCATCCTGGATGAGACAATGCTTCACCTTTAAACATAGGAATGGAGACAGAGGACACAAATGATACGAACGCATAATGGGGTGAAGAAAGACGATGGTAACTTAAACAGACATAATGGGGATTAGGATTAAATATGGACCGTATACATTTCCGAAGGAGACAAGTCTGTAATAAGAGTAGGGTCAAGTGTAGGACGTGAATCACCTAGCTCTGATACTGGGCGCGGACGACGATGATAAGTTAGGAGTAATGGAGTTGTAGAAGGTTGAACTGGACAAGATCATGAAACTGGAGTTATAGATGGTGGAGCTGGAACTGGAGCTGTAGGTGGAGCCGGAGCAAGAAATGAAGAGAAAGATGAATGAGAGATAGTGACTGAATCTCCAAAAGATGGAACTAGTAGCACCTCACAAATATCTAAGTGATTACCTGGACCTGTGAAGTATGATTGGGTTTCGAAAAAGGTAACATTAACAGACATAAGGTATCACTGGAGGACAGGTGAATAGAATCAATATTCCTTTTGCGCTCTCGAGTAACCTAGAAATATGCACTTAAGAGCACGAAGAGCTAACTTATCTTTTCCTGGAGCAAGGTTATGAACAAAACATGTGCTCTCAAAGACACAGGGCGGAAGAGAACAAACGCGAGTGGGAAAACAAGACAGAGAATGGAATTTGATTATGGATAACTGAGGATGGCATACGGTTAATCAGATAATAAGATGTAAGAACTGCATCCCCCAAAACCGCAACGGAACATGAGAATGTATGAGTAGGGTACGAGCAGTTTCAATAAGATGTCTATTCGTTCTTTCAGATACCCCATTTAGTTGAGATGAGTATGTTCAAGATGTTTGTTGAATAATCCCATGAGAGGTCATAAACTGCTGAAATGGGGAAGACAAATACTCTAGGGCATTATCACTAGGAAATGTGCGAATAGAAACCCAAAATTGATTTTGAATTTCAGCGTGGAAGGTCTGGAAAATAGAAAATAACTCAGATTGATTTTTCATCAAAAATATCCAAGTGCGTCTGGAATAATAATTAATGAAATTGACAAAGTAACGGAATCTAAAGGTAGAAATGACCCGACTAGAACCCCAAACATTTGAATGGACTAAAGTTAAAGGCGAATGCTCGATTATCAGGACGTCGAGGGAAACGAGAGTGAGTATGCTTACCAAGCTGACATGACTCACACTCTAGAGTAGACGATTGAGATAAACCAAGTACCATTTTCTGAAGTGTTGACAAACTGAGATGTCCCAACCGATTATGCAATAAATATGGTGAATCAGTATCAGGACGAGTTGCTAAAGGAAGATAAGATGTGAGTCAATGTTTTACAAGGATAAGGCAATAAAGTCCATTAGATTCACACCCAGTACCAATGATCCGTCCCATACTGCGTTCTATATACAGACAAGGTCATCAAGGAATAAAACAGAGCATTTAAGTGATTTGGCTAAGCAGCTAACGACTATGCGATTAAAAGGACTATCGGGAACATAAAGAATTGAATCTAAAGGTAAGGAAGGAAGTGAACTTGGTTGACCTATTCCAATTGCCACGATTTGAGACCCGTTGGCCATTGTGACTGCGGGGAGAGATTGAGAACATGAAATTGTAGTGAAAAGAGATTTGTTACCAGAAATATGATCAGATGTACCTGAATCAATGACCCAAGACTCGGAAGATGAAGATTGGGAGACACAAGTCGCGTTGTTACCTGTTTGAACGGAAGCTATCTCTAAAGATGTATGTTTACATGTTTTGTAGTGAAGGAACTCAATATAATCCGGTTGAGAAATTATCCAACCATTAATAGTATAGGATCCCATTTTGCTATAAGCAATTTTTCAAACTCATGCCTAAAAGTTGTGTGGTTAACCTTAGAATGCCAAATCAGAACACTTATTTTTTTGGAAAAATTATTCACTGCTGGAAAAACACTGTTCACTGACGGAAAAATTTAGAAAATTATATGGGTCGAGTCGGAAAAAGAAGGCGACCCCGCAGAAGAAAACCCAAACTTGGAATATGCCGGAAAATATGCGCATGCGCCGGCACATGAACAGAACTCGCCGGATATTCTAGAGACCTTCCCGGCGCGTGTGGGTGCGTTGAGCAAGATCTGCCGAAGGGGTGACTGGGGCGTGGTCGCCGGACAATAGTGGATCTCGTGGTAGTGTTGGTTTTTGCACAACACCGCTAGATATGAAGGTTGACGCAGACAACCACTTAGGTAACCGGAAAATTGCACGGTGACTAAGTTCTTTCTTCCCGAATGTCGCTGGAATGACGCACATCGATCTTTTCTCACTTATACTCTGATACCATGTGAGAATGCACGAAAGAAAAATACAATATTGATTATTTTATAAGTGTTTTACAATAACCCTATTTATAACTATACACGATACATATTCTACTCCTATTCCATGTGGGACTAGGGTAATTTACATAACTATCTGACAACAACTAAGTCCTAATTCTAACCGGTAGGGATTGCTGTCGCCTGTGTGAATTATTTGCTTCGTGCTATGTTCTTAGCAACTCTATTCATACCAACTTTGACAAGAACATCCTTTGAGTTATTAAACTTGTAAAGTTCCTCGCTGGTCTACAGGAAGGACAAGAATGTGTGAATTTGCATAACACAAAGCTACGCAAATTCTAGGTATTTGCTAAAAGATTGTAGGTATTTTGAAACAGCTTCTCTCCAACTTATTTTAGGTTTACACTTATCCCATTTTACCACCTTCAATCATCATAGTATTAAACCTACGGCATGGTGCATTGAGAGTCTATGTAAGACATAACCAAACCATCTAACAGTTAGGGAAAAATTTGAGACTAATGAAATAATGAGCTGCTAACCTAATCCAACTTCAATTCAGTTAAAACTTTACCTTTTCCTCAAATAACTGAACTGGCTTGTGCAACGTAGCACTTCTAGGCTCCAAAAGGCAGCAAATGTGATAATACAAAAAAGCTAAAATATGATTAAGAGGTCACGACGGGACACATATTGGTTTCCTAACTTTTGGCTCCAACCAAAAGCAATAACAGTTTCTGCCTCCAAGATCAGCTTTAGTAATTTTTCAGAGATCTCAATAATTCAGCTTTTAGAGCTAAAGTAAAACAAGAAAGAATTCATCTTCATTGATAAAAGAAAAGTATGTCATCTTAGTTCATTTTATTCAGCAAAAACACATCAAAAGAGTTAGGAGCAGGGTGTAAAACTCACTTTTTCTTTCTTATAAGCCAATAACACCTCCTTTCAAGGTGTGTGCGCAAAATCACTCATCAATTGCTGAAACAGTTTCGGATGCTGTTTTGCTAACTAGATATAACGTGTGACTGTGTGAGGTCTCTTTCTTTCCACGTCACTTACAGGCTCAAATAGGAATATCAAATATGCAATTATACAGCAAGAGCAAAGCTTTACATGATCAATCAATGTCAAATGGATGATGTGAGGATTACCAGAGAATACGAGATTGCCAAATCCAACAACTTTCAACTACTATGCATAGATTGTGAACACTGATTTCTAAAGCATTATAATTATAATAAATAATAGAAATGTTTCTCACCATGTCCGTATAGTTATTCTTTCTCTCATCTTCTTCACCTCCATAATAACCATGGTACTTCTCATACCTAGTTCATTTCACAAAATTTTAAATCAACAAATACATTTAGAAAAATTGATAAGATTAACAATCATAGAAAACAAAAAGAAACAAAAAAAAAGGAAGAAGGAAAATAAACTGCAATTCGGAAATCGATTGCGAGCAGAAGTTTGGTGTCCATTTCTGATCAAAACTTCTTTGACTTCAAGAATTTCTCTTTTTTGTAGTAGACACAATTTTATTACTACTAGAAAACCATTTAAATAGTACTACTCCATCCTTTTGATAGTTGACCTCTTAAATTATTAAATGACAAAAAACAATATGGCAATTTTTTTGACAGGAAATTAAGAGCCCGTTTGTTCGTAAAAAAAGAATTCCCTTTTTTTCCAAAAAATTTTCACTTTTTTCCGAAATAAGCGTTTGTTCATAAAATTTTCAATTTTCACTTCAAGATGTATTTTGGAAAATTTGAAAAACTCCAATAAGCTGTTTTTCAAAGTTTTTACTCAAATAACTCACAAAACTTAAAAAACAACCCAAAATTATATTCATGTCCAAACACAACTCTAAAAATTTCAAATACTATTTTCACTTGAAAATTTTTTTCACCATATTTTGGAATTTATAATTCTTATGTCCAAACGCCCACTAAGCAAGATGGGCTGGGTGGAGGAAATTTTCTGGACTCTTAAGGACTTCAAAGAAAAAATTTGGTCCTTCAAAAATTGTGTTGGCAGAGAAATATCATTAAATAATATAAGTACCAAAGTACATGATGTCGACAAAAAAGTTACAGTAAGTAGCTCAATAATCTTTGAGAAAATGACAGATCATCATCACTACTCCACCAAACATACTATGCATTACACAAAAGAATAGGATCTACAGTATAATCACAATAGAAATCTTTGTGTTACAGCCCTATTAATTAATTATTTCATAATTCTTAAGTGTAACAGATCAATCTCCAAAAGATAGAGAGAAAACAATATTGAATCTTTCTCAAACACTGCCAACAGATATTGCATACAAATCTCAGATTTTTAATTTGAATTAAACCCAAAAGGATATATAATAAAAAGGGAGAGAGAAGAGGAATACTTGTCAACAGCAGAGAGAACTTCCTCCTTGTTAATTTTGCCACCAACCCCAGATGCCAGATCAAAAGCCCCTTGTTTTGACATTTCTTTCCCAAATCACAAGATCTATAAACAAAGAAAAAACCCACACGCAAGATAAAAAAAAAATCCCAAAAAAATAAAAATAAATTATAATGCAGAAGTTCTGAAGCTTACATACATACAGAGAATAGAAGAATAGGTAGAGAAAGGATCTCTGTATTCTTGGAGAGAACCTTTCACCTTTCAAGAGAGAAATGGGAAAGAATATAATAAAACAGAGATTGATCCTGAAAGCAGATGTACCTATGAGGAGGTGCGTGACAAATTACAATATGTATATATATATATAAATACAAACACTGCCAGCCTAGAAAAACTTGGAGACAGCAAACAGAACATAACATAACAAAACGAAAAAATGTGGTGGAGCCACTTCAGCACGTGTTTTGTCCGGAAGTTTTATTTTGTGTTTCGTACAAACACTAATTGACGCTGTTTTTGTCTCACAAAATTATGGACTTTAATATTATACTTTTAGGTTTATAAAACTGTGAGATAAAAAATTATCTCATACAACTATTGTAAGTTATATGAGACACAAAATAAAAAATTTTGAATTTAGACTATACTATAACATGAAGTAGTAGACTACTATTAGGACTCGTTTGGCGATAAATTTTGACAAAATTTATTTGGGTTATTTTATCAAACATATTTATTCATAAAATTTATTCTTATTCTGGTAAATTCTCAAAACTTTTTTTTAAACTGTCCCAAACTTTTATATTTTATAAAAGATCCCATATTTTGTAACAATATTGCTTTGTCTTCTCATTCATAAATGATAATTTTATATCAAATTTATTTATATTCATTACTATGGTTTGTAATAATATATGAATGTCATTTATTAAGGTACTATTGGTATTTGTGATAGTTTTTAGAACTTGTAATAAGTCATGTTTCATATTTTTTTTTACTATTAAAAAAAGTAAAATATATTTTGAAAATTGATGTCCATATATATTTTCATCTTCAAACCAAACTTCAACCAAATTAGATTTTTAAAATAAATTTGGGAATCTATGGCCAAATGCTAGCTTAGTAGTAGTTTATTTTTTAAAAAAATAATAATTGAAGTAGTTCTTTTCTAATATAAAATAAAGATTTGGCCGATATTAATCAGTCCTAGGGAAAGGAAAGAGAAAAACAAACTCCCCTAGGAACTTTGAACTCTATTGGGATCACACTTATTATGCCCGGTTTTTTATTTATTTGGAAGCCGGCAACGTGGATTTTCTATTTTTATTTTATTTTCTCGATTACAAAATTTTCTCCATACTAAAATTTGAGGGAAAAAGTCGAAATATACCCCTTTGGCCGCTCTTCCCTTTTATTTAACATTTAAAACTTTTGACGCAGTCACTAAAAAGTACGTATTTAATAGCATTAACTCTAAGGAATATTTTACTAAATTATCCTTAATTTACTTGAATGAGTAATTAATGATTATAGGTAGGAGTAATAAGTAATGAATTGAGAAAATAATTGATGTAGTGTATTCGTAGTTTGAAAAATAAGCTGGAAACTGATTCAAAATATAACCGTGGATTAGTAGTTTGCTAATTAAGTTTTATCCTAATGGATAGGGTTAAAACAATTGTTAGAAATCCGTGGATTTGCAATTCGCTAATGAAGTCGTATCCTAGTATATTGGGTAAACCTTTTTAAATTCTGTTATTATTATTATTATTAGGAGGGAAAGGGAAAGTGGGGGAGGGAGATAAGGATAAATCCCCGTCTGCCTTTTCACATACGAAGTGAGTGAGCGCTTTATGCTGTGAATAAATGACTTCTTCATTTATTGATACTAATATTAAAAAAATATTTATTAAATTAAATTATGGTCAAGCTTGTTTGATCCTATTAGATCGTATTGATTCAGTAAAATACAATTGTCATCTTGTTTGTCAGTATGGTATACCCAATAATAAAATCTCTATTAAATCAAAGGTATTTATATAGTCAGTGAATCATTTTTTTGTTCTATTTTTTTTTATTATATTAAATAAATATTTAGTAGTCGCTTTCTTTTTGTAATATATAAGAAGATATATAATTTATTACTATTGAAATATTTTTTTTATTTTAAAGTTTATTTTGTTGTTCTTAATAATATTATCTAAATTTTAGTGAATAAAATCTATGTTAAACTAATGGGACTTATACAGGCAGCGCAACGTTTTTTTATGTATTTTAATACTATTACATTGTTAATAGAAAGTTTCATTAGCATATTACGTTATTTAATATATTTTTTCTGAAGTTTTTTTAATTTCTTTATTTTCGTTTTTTTATTTTTTAAATAATTTTAAAACTCCAACTTAAAACTACTCCTATTTTTTTAATTTTATTTTTTATATTAAAATTATTTTAAAACTCCAACTTGAAACTACTCTCCGATTTGAATGGGTAGTTTTTCTTCTCTTCTTTTCGTTTTTTATAGCTTTTTTATTTTAAAATAATTTAAAAACTACAACTTGAAAGTACTCCCACCCAATTTGAAGGGTAATTGTTATTTTTATATATTTATATTTTTGTTTTTTATTATAGTTAATTATAAGATATCTATTTTTATTTTAAAACTCCAACTTGAAACTACTCCCTGGTTTGAATGGGTAGTTTTTCTTCTCTTTTTTCGTTTTTTATAGATTTTTTTTTTGCTTTTTTATCTAAAAGTAATTTTAAAAATCCAACTTGAAACTACTCACACCCAATTTGAATGGGTAGTTAATTTTTTATATATTTATATTTATATTTTTTATATAGTTAATTATAAGATATCTATATTTATTAATTCAAATAAAGTAACCAATTTATATATACACACACACACACACACGGTAGTTTTTTATGTTTTTATTATTTTTATTTTTTATATATATTTAAATTCAAAAAGAACAACCAATAACTAATTATTAACTAAATGACTAATTTAGTACTAATTATGTCATGTGACTTTTTCTTAGGCTGTCACTTGGCTTAAGAAAATAATTTTTTCCTCTCCTTTTAGTAATACCAGTATGCATCATGTTAGTTAAAAGTAACACGTCAATATTGCATATTTTTACAAAATATATTATTGTACCTTTTTATATTGTATTTTGACATTTAATCGTGATTAAAAATGGTGACAGAATAAAGGACTCCTAGAATCGGTAGAAAATATTCCATACATGAATGTGGTAATTCAAGAAAAATTAAGAAAGCATAAGTTAATCAAGAACAGAAATAACAAACAAATATAAATTATTAGCTAAGTTATATTATGGACAAAAAAGTACTCAAATGCATTATGCATCATTTCTATCCCTAACCAGTATAATAGCGTAATTTAATATTATAATATTAAATTGGATTATCATAATATATAGACGGCAATTATCTTAGATAATATTTTTACTATAACATAAAAAGATAAAGAAAGTATTAAAATTTCATTCTTTCATTTTGTAGTCATTATGTTAAGCCAATTTTTATTTGATCAATATCATTTGTTACCATCAATATAACATCTACTCTGAAAAAGTTCTTCGTGTCGTGTGTATCTAAAAATTCATATTTAGATAACTTAAATATGAAAAAATTGAAATATCTACCATAATTGTTAAATAATCATCTGGCGTATTGTTAAGTTGAACCTTTATCTTTTATAGACATAACTGTAAATACTACAAAAATCAATTTACTTTTCAAAATATTTCACAGAGTATAAAATTAGAATAGTTTTGTCAGGAAGTTGCTCTGCATAAAGAAACAAAGAAGATGAAGTAATAGAGGAAAGCATAAAAGAAAAAAGTGAAAAGAGAAGGAACAGTTAACAAACAAAAAAAAATATATAAAAACAATCAATACTGCAATGACAAAAAATTATTTAAAATTTCATATTTGGATACTTAATCTCCTTTTTATAACGATGACCAAACAAATGAACTCCTTTTTACAAATCAAAAAATTTACTTGTCTTTTTGCTCCAAGTTCTTTTGAAATCATGACCTCCTATCCAAACTACTCCTTGTACTAAACCCTGCAGTAGCACATTAAGATTTTGAATTAAGCAACCAATCATTAACCAAATTGCAATAGTAAAACTTTCTACCTTTAGATTAAAAGTGGGAAAAGAAAAACTTTATACCTTTAGATCATCTTTTCCGTTAAACTTCTTCTCCATTGTTAATTTGTTCTCTAACTTGAGAACCACTGCAATTGAAATTTTCGAATTGAAAATTATGTGTTCGGTTAAAATGGCAGGGGAAAACATGAAGGCTTTGTGTTGAAACAGTAATTAAAATGATAGTAACTGTTGTCGTATTTATCTTCTTACTATTAGGAGTTGTAACTGCAATTAAATGTAAACTTTTAAAACTGAATAGTAATTGTTTAATTATTTCTAACTAAAAAAAAGACGAAGCTTAATTTCCATCTAATGAATAAACAAAATAACTGCCCAATGGGAGGCAATATCCTTTTTTTGTGAATTCATTGGAGGAATTTTTTTTTTTTGCCTTTTTTTTAGTTTCAGTTTCAAAATTCAAATTAACTCCAATTTTATTGGAGATGTGTCTTAAAAAATGACACTTGTTAAATTGTAGTTATGCCACTTGCCATCATTACATTCTTTTGCTTCTCTTTTTATATATAGATAGATTCTCTGTGAAAAGGTTTTTCCGTAATTACTTTCAATACAACATTCATTTTACTTTTATTCCCTTCAATCCAAAATAAGTATTTTTTTTTTTTTGTGTTTTCATACAGATTAAGAAATTCATCTTTTAGCATTAATTAACAATAGAATTGATCATATTAACCTTTACTATCTCACATAAACACTCCTAACACATATTCCAACACTATTTACTCCAAGGACAATGTAGGAAAAAAATAATTAATTCACTCTTGAAATCTGAAAAAAATTACTTATTTTGGACCGCACGAAAAAGGTCAAAAAATTACTTATTTTGGACCGAAGGGAGTACTAAGGAACCAACCCGACCAATAACGAAAAAGTTTAAGGTAATCAATCAACTAAACTGTATTAGTATTAAAATTTCTCAAGATTAGGAAAACTTATTAATAATAAGAAGTTCAAATATATTATCATTGCATCTAGCTTACACGTTATTATTCTCGTTTCCAGTATTACGCACTACTAGAAATTCGGTAAAAAGCGATCACAAAAGCGACCAAAGTTGGTCGCTTATAGGCCTAAAAGCGACTAAATATTCCGGATAAAGACTATAACGACCAACTTTGGTCGCTTTATTATTTTAATAATATAATTTTGGCGACCAATGTTGGTCTTTAAATGTAAAATACGTTTTTATTTATTTATTATTAATCATAAAAAAGCGACCAACTTTGGTCTCTAATTCAAATATTACATTTTAAAATCTGGAAAAATAGAGACCAAGGTTGGTCGCTTTTTAATTAATTTTTTAAATTTTTTTTAAAAATAAGCGACCAACATTGATCGCTAATTTCAAGAATTTTTTTTTTAAATATAAGCAACCAGAGTTGGTCGCTATATTTTCAAAAAAAATTTTTTTTTAATGGAATAGCGACCAAGGTTGGTCGCTTTTTAAGAAATCTAGGTTAAATAGCGGCCAACATTGGTCGCTATTGCCCAGAAAATATTTTTTTTAATTGAAAAGCGAACGTTTTTCTAGGTATGTTTTTCTGGGCATACATGAATTTCTGGGGGGGAAATTAATTTTTCACAAAATAATACTAGCAGTTTATAAATATTGCAATACCTGTTTCAAAATTTAAATTTTTAGGACTCAAAATATTTTTATTAAATAACTCATACAACAAAAAATAAATTCGACATTACAAATCAAACTCATATCAAACTAAACTTTACAAACAAGTACTATATGATAAATTTAATATTAGACAATTTACAATAGTTCCTCAACAAATAAATATACAAAAAATACATTAAAAAAGAAAAAGAAAATTTTGTTGTTCTTCGTTCTTCATCTCTCCTTCATTTTGCTTGTTCCTATTCTGCAAAAATAAAAAACCACAATTAGTCAATAACATCATTTTCAATCAATCGCCTAACAAATAATGTGAGAAATAATCGAAAGAAACAAAGCAAAAAAAATTAAATAGATATTCAGATCTACTTTCTCTCTATATATGTGTGAAGTTAAAAACTAAAACAAAGCAAAAAAAAATTAAAAAGTAAAACAAAGCAAAACGCTGCAAAATCGTGAAAATCACAGTGGAAAAGGTTGGCGTGAGATGGGTTTGTTTGCTAAAGAACTTAAGTCAAAGGAGGTCAAAATCACTGCTCCTGTGGTTGAAGAAAGTATTGACGGAGAATCAAGGAAAAATTTTAGGAAGTTAAAGAAAAAGGGCACTAACCTAAACAACAAAACGCCGCCCAACGATGTTCTTTTCATGGTCTCTAAGCAGTGCTTTAGCAGCAAAAAGAGATATGAAAAAAAGAAGGGGAGATTGAGAGAGAAGGGTAACGACGCTAGTGTGAGCACGTGATTTTTGCCCTATATATGAATTATTCCCAAAAAATTCAAACAAAATAATTTTTCTTTATTTTTATAATTTTTTGTGAATTTTGTGTTATTTTTTGGGTAATTGTTGTATTTTATCTGTGCATCTTAGTTCGTATAAAAAATATAAAAATATGCATTTGCATTTAGGAATTAATTTCGTATTTTAGGATTAATTAAGAGTTAATTTGTTTAAAAAACAAAATAGGAGGAAAATAATAAAATGATACTTTTTGCATTTTAAGTTTAAATTTGTATTAGTTTGTATTTAATTAGGAATTAATTAGTAAATTTAATTTTAATGCAATTTGATTGTGATGGTTATTTTATCATTTTTATAAAATTAGAAAAATAAAAATACAAAAATACAAAAATAAAAGAAAAACAAAATTAAAAGGAAAAACAATTAAAAAAATGATCTTAATAAGAGACCAAAAATTGGGCTCATTTTAATATTGAACAAACCCCCAGCCCAAACGGATCCCACCCCTGAACCGGACCAAACCCAACCCAAAATACACCCCAACCCGGCCTGCCCCTTCATTAGACGAAACGACGTCGTTTGGCGTCGTTTAATCACAACCCTTCAATTACCTTCATCCAACAGCTCAGGTCTAATGTGGCCAATTAATTAAAACTGTCCGAAAAAATCACTAAACCTAAAAACATTTCACTTCCTCCTCGTACATCCCCTATGTAACGCCGCTGCCTCCCACCATACACCGTCGGCGGTCACCCAAAGGCCATCAAATTTTTACCAGATCATCGCCTCACCCCCCCTTTTTCCCAAACCTCCATTCCTTATGCCTCAAATCTGGCTAGATTTCTTCGAATATTAAATCAAAAACACTAAACCCTAGAGCGCCGCCCTCAAATCCTCCATCACAGGTCGGTAACGCCACCTCCAAACTTCACCAAAATCACATCCCTAAGTCGTCTGCACATATCCATCTCAAATCTCCAAACACTTCCCATTAAATCCTATTGGAACCCCTCAAATTGACAAAACCCTAGTGCCCCTTAAGGTTTTCCGGTGGCGGCGCTGCAAGTGTTCAAGCCTCAAACCAACACCCCGTGACCTTTGTGCCTTTTAAAATGGTCCAGAATGTCGATTCGATCTCGAGCTTGAAAAGGCCAAAGCGTTCGATTTAAATATGTGTTCGCCAAGTTTTTAAGTTTGAGAATTAGTAAGTTTCTTCTTCCTTGTAACTAATTCAGAGGGTTAGAGTCATAATCAATTCTGTTTGCATCTTAGTTTAATTTCGTTTTATTTTTTATTTGATTTTGTGTGACTGTGATGGGTTGATTCAGAATGTTTGGGTTTTGTTTAATTTTTTGTCTGATGTTTCTTATTTTTGATTTTCTTTTCTAGTATAACTTTTGTGTGATGTTTCTTATTTCTGATTTTTCTTTTCTAGTATAACTTTTATGTGATGTTTCTTATTTCTGATTTTTCTTTTCTAGTTTAATTCTTGTGTGATGTTTCTTATTTTTTATTTTTCTTTTCTAGTTTGATTTTGTGTGGTTCATGAGCATCTTTTGATAATATGGTTTGATTCTAATGTGTTTGAGTACACGCCTACTGGATCCTTAGACTTAATTGTTTAATTAGCTTAGTTTTTAGGATTATTGGTTATAGCTGAAGTTATTTCATGCCTGTTAAATTAGAAAAATTAGGTGTTTAGATACAGCTGGTAGGTTTAGTAATTTCAGGTGGTCTCCAGGGTATTTTGGGGATCCAAAATGGTTCAATTGATTAAAGGTAGTAATTTTAGAAATCAGGCAAAGGTAGTATAAAGATTTAAAGGGAATAGGAACATGATAGATAAATTGAGAACTTTCTAGGACATTCCAAAATAGGACTTAAGTATACATTTTAGGAAGTTTAAGGCACTAGAGTAGGTAGTAAGTCAGTAAATAAAGGACTATTTGAATAAAATCTGAAAATAAAGAGGGAAAAATGAATGAGGGAATTCTAGAATCTTCCTACCCCTATCTTGCCTATAAAAGGCAGTCATCTCTGCCTTGTGAAAAAAGTTTTAGACCCCTGAAAATTTCCAGAAGTTTCAGCCCTCAAAAATTTCTCCAAAAAGGTGCTCTCTAGTTTTCAGATCTGTTTTTGAAATTCAAACATCCAAAAATCCAAAAAAATATAGAAAACCTGCAGAAAAATAAAAAAAAAAGTCAAAAAAAATGAAAGACCAAAAATATTTACTGTTTCATTGCTAGTTAAGTTCATTTTTAAGTTCTACTTGAATTTCTCCAGTGTTGCTATGCTTCTGAGTTTGTGTAAGGCATTCAAGTTATTTGATAGTTGGTTTGAAAGGATTTTGGATCAGTTTGAGTAGTATTTGGTTAGATGTTACCTTATTGAAAGTCCATAACTAGCTGAGTTCAGTTTCGAAGTCCTTTGGATGTTTTTGAGTCATTGTGCTGCTATTCAAGTTTATCTGAATCACTTGATGTTTTGGCTGATTTTCTGTTGAAATTTCTGGTTGATTTGAGTCCAAACACATTCCTATTACTGGTTGTTGCTGTTGTATCTGTTGTTGCTGCGTTTGGAATATATTTCCAGCGAACTATTGCTGACGTTCTTCTTCATCTTGTTATAAACTCACTTTCAGGTACATGCTTCGACCTCACAAAGCGATGTACTCTTCCATTGAAATGAAATGAAGTGTTGATTCAAGGCTGTGTTCATTGTTGATTGTTTACGGATGCAAGTAGTTAGAACTATGTGTTAATTTCAGTGCCTATGATATGTTAAAACCTGGACTATTTGACTCAGTATAATCCCTGTTATTTGAACTCGCATATGACTTTTACGGACTGTTAAGCTGACTCAGTTAATTAGTGATGTTAATTTGACTCGACGTGGTTAGTAAGCATAGGATAATATGATCTAGTTTCCTTTTGTTAGTAATATTCAACAATTAATCCATGTTTCACTGTTAGTTCTAATGTTGTTAATCAAGGAAGTATGAGACTAGTTTTTTTTTGTTTGAAATAACAATTAAACTGCTACAAGCATAAATAGTTGCAAAAGTGGAAATCAGTACTGAGAAAGCTAGGACGTTTGAATTTGCCTTCAGGAATAATCCTATGTCCCTGCCCGGGCTCGATCTCGAAGCCATTTTCCTCAGTCACATTTAAGCGTGCCTAATCACGCCTGGGCCAATTTTTCTAATAGGAGGCCCAAACTGACCTTTTGGACGACAATCTTTGATTCTGAATTATAAATTAGCAAGGGCCTGATTAGATTGATTACCAGTTAAGCATTGAGAGTGAATCAATTGGTAATTTGCTCAATTAAAACTCCCGTATTTAGTTTAGGCATTTAGGTTTGATTTCTAAACCCCCAGCTCGATGGTCTGCAGCCCAGGTCCTATTTTCAATATTGTGTGCGTATGGGCCTGGGCTGAGTATGCGGTTGGCCTGTTTTGAGTTTGAGGCTGGAAAAGGAAAGACTGTTTTTCTATAATAATAATTAGTTAAGTTGTCTTAGTTTAGAGACAAGTAAGAACAAAAAATATAGGCACTTTAGTATTGACTTTTAAATAAAATGTTGAGACGAGCTTCGCTGAATAAAATATACAAATCGCAGGGCCCTCAATTAAATGTTTAATTAATTTTTAGAATTCGGGAGGGTTGTTTAGCGAATTTCACGGCCTTCCCCCAAAATAATAGAACGTTAGACTCTTTAGTCGCGTATTTTAATAATATTACCTTCCTAAACATGGGTGCACATTTATATGACCCAAATCCAAATCTCAACGGAGTCGAAAGGTGTTGACAACCACGGGTGCATTGATTGCGAAGTGGTTCGAGATGCGTTTTCACGACGTTGCAATTCTTTTAAAATAATGATAAAAGCGATTTACGAATAAAAGGCACATGAGCTAGCATGTTTTAAAATTAGATAAAATTAACTACAACAGTTGAGAGACCGTGCTAGAACCACGGAACCCGGGAATGGCTAACACCTTCTCCCGGGTTAACAGAATTCCTTATCCGGATTTCTGGTTCGCAGACTGTAATACAGAGTCATATTTTTCCTCGGTTCGAGATTAAAACCGGTGATTTGGGACACCATTAATCTCCCAAGTGGAGACTCTGAATCTCTTAATAATAAATTCCGTTCTGATTGTCCTTTAATTGGAAAAATTCCTTTATTATGCCCCTTGCGGGTGTACCGAGAAAAAGGAGGTGTGACAGCTCTAGCGACTCTGCTGGGGATACAGACCCAGAACTTTGGTTCAGGGTTTAAGAATTCGAGCTCAGAATAATTGTTGTATTTGTTCATATATGATTTTTCTACATGTTTTCATGCTTAATGTGCTAAATGTTTACCACTTTGATATTATTTGAACTGTATATAAATTGTGTCGAAACCTTTCTCTTCTTACCTCCGGGGATGTGCTCACTGGTTGAGACTCCATATTTTGTTAGTGTCAATACCCTGAAATAAGAAAAGAGGTCGGACAAGTTACTAAGCCGTACGATCCCGCGGGTCCCCGGTACATAGCCCCCTCCTCGACTCGAGTTGTCCGCTCGGGTACACAGTCTAGAACACATACCAAGGTTTTGAACTTAGAATAACTTGACTTCATGCCGAATCCCTAGTAGGAGCGCTTATTTGCATCATGTGCATATAACTTAGGGGACTCAACACAAGGGTTGGGTCCGTCTAGGACAGGTAATCGAAAAAGAAAAGACCACCATGATGCATTTTTACGTGTTGCATTTATTTGTCTCGGGCCCACATGCTGACCGGCTTTTGAACATAAAAAATTTTGTAAAATTGAGAAAAAGAGAGAAATAGCAATGTAAAGAATTAATAGTTTAGTTTTAGAAAACCGATGCCCAAATGCTGTCGAAGCTCTGCCGAAATATCGAAAAAAAAATGAAAAAAATGGAAATGTTTGGTTTACTAAGAGCAAAGGAAAAAAAAAGTCTTTATTTTTGGAAATTGTTCGTAGAAAAAGAAAAAGAGAAAGAGTCATTATTTTAGTTTGGGAAAAATAGGTTGTTTGGAAAAAAGAGTCGTTATTTTGTCTTATTTTCAAAATTAGAAAAGGAAAATAATTTGTCTTGCCATAAAAAATGGAAAAAAAAAATCTTTATTTTAGTTTGAAAAAAATAGGTTGTTTATTTGTTTCTTAAAAAATAATAAAAAAAGTCGTTATTTTGTCTTGTTTTCAAAAATAGAAAAAGGAAAATGGTTTGTCTTGCCATTAAAAATGAAAATGAAAAAAAGAGTATTGCTTTTGTAGTTTTGTTATTTACTTTTGAAATGCCAAAAATAAAAATGAAAAAAAAATCTTGTTTTAAAATAGTTCGTTAATTTGCCCGAACTACGCTGGTTTGATTCTCACCAGGTGTGAGATACGTAAGCAACCCTTGACGGGTCCAACCACCCCTTCTGCAAAAATAGCCAAAAATGTTGAATTTTATTTTTTGTTATAAATAAGTCGGGTGATGCCATTCTTGCTTAAAATAAGCCAAATGTCCCTCAAAAGGACGTCGGAAGGCCGTTTTTGCAAGAACAGCCACCCCAAGTCAATTTTAAATGATTTGCGGGCACAGCCTTAAGATCTCCCTTACGGAAGTGCTGAAAGGCCGTATCCACAAAATCGAGTTTTATTAACGAAAATTTTACAAAAAAAAAAGCCACTTTGTCAAATAAGCCATTATTACATGGCCAGTTTCTTTTAAAAATAGTCGCAATTTACATTAAAACCTTCTCAGGCTTGCGTAGGCCTGTGGCGATGCTGAGTGATGCCCTACGGGCCCCAGGATGTGAAACTTTGATGTACTCTTGACCTAGTTTTAATCATCAAGCTTGTAGTTGGAGTCTGCTTCTGTAATTTCCCTTCCAAGAAAAACGAATTTGAAAATCCAAAAAAAAAATATATCTCTTTATTTTTGCATTAATTTGCAAGAACTACGCTCGGTCTGATTCATGCGGGGGAATGATACGTAGGCAATCCACGTAGGATTCGACCATAACCATAAACAAAAGGAAAAGAAAAAAAAGTGGAAAAAACCACAAAAAGGCAAAAAGAAAGGGAAATAGCGG
Source organism: Nicotiana glauca (assembly GCA_026770625.1). Classification (NCBI taxonomy): domain Eukaryota; kingdom Viridiplantae; phylum Streptophyta; class Magnoliopsida; order Solanales; family Solanaceae; genus Nicotiana; species Nicotiana glauca. Next base: position 167,085 of record MU705841.1, read on the forward strand.
AAAAACAAAGAAAATCAGTAAATACCCTAACGCTAACATGGTGGCTTCGTTTTGTCATTTCAGAAAGGTGGTTGGTTTGTGGTTTTAAAACGGTAATTCCTCGTTGCAAGACACGGACAAAAGGCAATGGCGAACGACAACAGAACTGAGTTAATTAATATCGGTGCCCGGCCTCAGTTGATTGATAATGGGTTGAATGAGGAGGTGCGGATGTTAAGACGACACATGGTAGATATATATCAAGCCTGGATGACTGGGAAGGCACCATCCCCACCACCACCAATGTTTTCTGTCATATCCACTACCCCCAACAATGGATACGGGAAGAGCCCTCAGGATGAGCTTCACACTGGAAATGAAAAGGTCACGGAAAAAGTAGGATGAGATAAAATAGCCATAAAGCCGAAAGAACAATCCTTAAAAAACATGCCAGGAATGAGAGGCCATGGTAACACGGCTTGCAAAGAACTGTCTGCGTTTCCTGACGTTCACTTGCCCGCAGGATTCAAAATGCCAAATTTTAACTTGTACGATGGGTGTGGAGATCCGGTAGCCCACTTGAGGGTCTATTGCAATGAAATTAAAAGTGTTGGGGATAAAGATGATTTGTTAATGGTATACTTCAGTAAGAGCTTGACTGGGGCAGCTTTAGAATGGCATAATCGTCACGATATTGACAAATGGCCTACATTGGGTGACATGGCTCGAGACTTTGTTCAAAATTTTCAAAACATTGCCCCAAATTGCTCCTCCCTATCTTATATGGAAAAGAAACCCAAGGAGAGTTTTAAGGATTTTTGGCTCAAGTGGAATGAACAGGTTGATCGGGATGGTCCTGTCATTAACAAAAAAGGTGTTGCTGAGCCCCATCCATAATAAGGTCCGGTAATTGTTCTAGCCAAACATGTTCAACATCAACACCAAACCCAAACCTATCCCCTGAACAACACCCGATCTTTTGTCCACCATCAGGTCATTGCCTCCGCCAACGACAGGGTCCGATGGTCGTTCTTGCTAAACGCTTTCAGCCACAACACCAACCCCGTGAGCGTCCCCAAACTCCATGTAAGCCACCCTATCCACCAAATAACATCCGGCCATTTGTCCCACCACCAAGTCACTCACTGAAGCAGGCACCAGTGGCCCAAAACTCTCGTGTGTCTTCACAACACTTTTAAGCATCCAACAATCCTAGAAAATTGAGGCATGGAGGGAAACAAAGGCAAAAAGATAATTTCACGCCCATTGGTGGATCCTACACAAGCTTGTTTCAAAAGTTAAAACATTTTGGCCTGATTAAGCCGCTCCTTGGATATACTCCAGACCCATATGCGAAAGGCTTTGATCCTACTGTTCTACGCATGTACACCCTAATGTCTAGGGGCATAGCATTGAAGACTGTCGTTCTTTGAAAAGGGAAATAGAAAAAATGATTCAAGAAGGGGTAATTATGGTCAATAACAATGGCAAGTAGCATGCGATTTATCTTGGGAACTTGTTGATTAAAGACAATAATGGTCTAGGTAATATTGATGTGAAACTCAGTGGCTAAGATGTCGGGCATGGTAATTGGAAAGACGCTCCATCTCTCGGTTATCCATATTGGAGTTTTGGTGGTTTATTTTGGTCTCATTTCTGATAGTCCGGGTTATTTCAGGGTTGTAATCCGGATATTGTTTTGGGAGTTAAACCCTTCTATTTTTCCACTTTGCTTTGTTTAGTAATAATAGCTTGTTTAGCGCCGTCTAGGTTTGTAATTCTAGTCTAGTCTGCTTGTTTTGTTATTTCAACCATTTCACCATCA
>MU705841.1:169711-212103 GCA_026770625.1 Nicotiana glauca
AAACACTTTATCCTTTGTTATCCCTTTTGAGCCCTGTTATATTTTTCTTTCGTATCCCTCTTTCGGAATCAACAACAAAATTTAAGAACCCGAGCAGGAAAATTAAGTGGAGAAACAGGAGAAACACAGTGGAAAAAGAAAAGAAAAGAAAAGAAAAGAAATCAAAGAAATAAAAGAAAAGAGAAAGAAAAAGAAAAAGAAAAAGAAAAGAAAATAAAGAAAAGAAAAGAAAAGGAAAAAGAAGAAAAGAAATGAAAAGAAAAGAAGAATGGAAGAAAAGAAACATCGCAACAATGAAGCGATTTTATGGCCTGAACTACGTTCGACTTGATCCCGAAAGAGTACGTAGGCAGCCTCTCTAAGGTTCAGTCACAACAAAATAAAAGTCCAAAAACCCTCAAGAAGGAAACTGGGGCAGAAGTTGTGGTTGTAGCAAGAAATATGATTCCGAAAGTTGTAGTTTTGAACCCACGATGAATTATTTTAATCCTTTATACCCTTCTTTCTAAATCCCATCCAAAAGCCTGCATTACGGTCGAAAGAAAGACCTTCCGATCAGTCTTTAAGAGATGCCAAGTCAAGTGACTAAAGTTGAATCATACCAGGGGCAACACTTATCAAGGAAATAAAGAATGAGAGAGTCTGGTTGATGAAGTCCTTCGCGGATACCTCAAGGCAATAAAAACTGAGAGAAATAAAAACAAGAGAGTCTTATTGTTGAAAACCCTTCGTGGGCACCATAAGGCGACAGTGAGTTGAGAGAAAAACCAAAATGAGAGAGGCTTGATGGTGAAAATCCTACGGGCACCACAAGTCGACTAAGGATGATGGATCATATCAGGCAAAGGAAGTATTGAAGACCAGTTTCACGGCAAAAGGTGCAACAAGAGCTGAACATCAAATTTGCTATACAGAGTAGGTTGCAGGTTCATGTCAAGGTCGCTAGATTCGGTATCCACATCCGATGGGTCATTACTCTGTAGGTTTCTTGCTAGGAATTGTCTCTTTCTATTATCCTTTACTCTACTCCTCCCACCTTGTTTTACTCCCACTCCCTGAGTCTGTCTGGTCATAACAAGTGAGAAATGACTTCAAAATTTGCCACCAAGCTTTCTAATTGCACAAAATGGGATCTGATTAAAACATCGAAATGTCATAAGACAGGACACTGAAGTTGGTAACAATCAACATGCTTTGGGGATCCTTGTGAAATACAAAGGCTTGGTACGTGTAAACTCATGAATAATGTGACAAGATGGAGGGTGAAGAGATCAGAGATATTTTATGTCTCAAGGGTAACAAAGAAAGTGATTAGTCAGTGTCAAGCAGGGTCTTCGAGTGAAAATCAAAGTTATCATGGAAAGTGAAGGAACAATAGACTTCAAGAATCGGAGCTAGTGGTTTAAGTCAAGAAAGAACAACATACACCTTGAGTGGGTGGCAATTGACATGCTTTGGGGATTCAATCGAAATACAAGGGTTTGGTACATATCAACTCATGAACAATGCAACAAAGATAGAGAGGGTAGGGAACAGATTAGAGATATTGTCTATGTAAAGGGTAACAGAGAAAGTGGTTAACCAATAAATAAACAAAGTCCTCGATTGGGAGTTAGTTATCATGGCAAGTGAAAGAACAATGGGCCCCAAGGTCAGAGCTAGTGGATTCAGTCAAGAAAGAGCAACATACACTTTGAATGGGTAGCAATTATCGTGCTTTGAGATTCATGTGAAAACAAGGGCTTGGTAAATGTCAGGTCATGAGCAATGCAATAGATAAAGGGATGCGGGTTTGAACAAAGAAGGGGTATTTCCTGTGACAAGGACGGCAGAGGAAGTGGTTAGTCAGTAAACAGGAAAGATCTTCAAGTGGAAATCAGTTATCATGAGAACTGAAGGAACAATCGCCCTCAAAGTTCAAGGCCACAAACCAACCACCACATTTTAAAGTGACAAAATTTTTCTTTGATTGAAACACAGGCAGAAATTTCACTTGTTTCGGGGAAAGGAAAGGCAGGCACCAGACAAGTTTGAAGGTAAGTTCTCAGGACCCTCCTGGAAAATGACTTAGCTTAAATTTCAAAACAATTATGAGTAGCATAATTTAGCATAAATGTACCCAAAAGGAATATAAGTTGGTTTCAAAGTTTGCATGTTTAAGATAGGATTCAATTAGGAGTTTTTAGGACCCTCCTGGATAATGGGACGTAGTTTTAAAGTCAGTCTGAATAACAAGATATAGTAGAAGTCGTACCTTTAGTAGATATAATTTAGATTAAAATTGTCTTTTAACTAGAAGTTGTCAGGGCCCTCCTGGATAATGAGGAGTAGTTAAAGACCTCTTTGATAACAATGTAGTGGAAGTAATACCTTTGGAAGATATAACTTAGGTTCGGAGTTGTCAGGACCTCCCTGGATAATAGGAATTAGCTTTCAGATTCTTATAATAGTTGGTAAAATAGTTCAGTTTCAAATTCTTATAATAGTTAGTAAAATAATTCAGTTTAACACTCACCCATGTGCCCAGCCATCAAACTGGGGCAGAAAATTTTCTTTGTTTGTTTATTCTGTTGCAGTTAGGAGCCCACCTGGAGAACAAGGGAATACTTTTCAAGATCAGCAGTCAGGAGCCCACCTGGAGAACAAGGGAATACTTTTCAAGTTCAGCAATCAAGAGCCCACCTGGAGAACAAGGGAATATTTTTTAAATTCGGCAGTCAGACGCCCACATGGAGAACAAGGGAAGTATAATTCAAATTTTAGCTTTTAATTTTTTAATATTTGATAACATATTGTTCCCAGCCACCAAACTGGGGCAGAAAAATTTTCTTTGTTTGTCTATTTTGTTGCAAGTAGGAGCCCACCTGGAGAACCCGGCCCTGTGTTCTCCAGGTGAGCTCCTGCTTGCAACAAAATAGACAAGTGTTACTATACCTTCTCTTTTTATATATAGATAGATTCTCTGTGAAAAGGTTTTTCCGTAATTACTTTCAATACAACATTCATTTTACTTTTATTCCCTTCAATCCAAAATAAGTATTTTTTTTTGTGTTTTCATACAGATTAAGAAATTCATCTTTTAGCATTAATTAACAATAGAATTGATCATATTAACCTTTACTATCTCACATAAACACTCCTAACACATATTCCAACACTATTTACTCCAAGGACAATGTAGGAAAAAAATAATTAATTCACTCTTGAAATCTGAAAAAATCACTTATTTTGGACCGCACGAAAAAGACTAAAAAATCACTTATTTTGGACCGAAGGGAGTACTAAGGAACCAACCCGACCAATAACGAAAAAGTTTAAGGTAATCAATCAACTAAACTGTATTAGTATTAAAATTTCTCAAGATTAGGTAAACTTACTAATAATAAGAAGTTCAAATATATTATCATGGCATCTAGCTTACACGTTATTATTCTCGTTTCCAGTATTACGTATTATAGATGTTTAGGGGTGGTAAAATGGTTAAAAGAAAATAATTAATCATTCATATTATTCACTAAAAAATAGGTTGGATAATGAATTTTTTATAAATGGGCCAAATATGGATAAGAACCATATTATCCATTTAAAAAATGGATAACCAATGAGTAACCGATGGATAACCAATGGGTCTAACTTTTACATTTGTAAAGCCTCAAATTAGGGGTTCCTCAAGTTAGGGAGACTAAGAATAGAATTCATGGATAATAGGGTTACCCATATTATTCGTCGGTTAACCCGTTTTTATCTTTATTAAATGTGGGTCGGACCGGATAATTGATCTGTTTTTTTCATTACCTGCTTTCGACCCGAATCATATCCGACTGACCCGCCCGTTTGACACTCCTATATGTTTATTATAGATAGCTTTTCTATTTAAAGAATTTCCGATGTCATGACCAAAAAATATATTACTATAAAGCTTTTGTTTGATCAATTTTCATTCAGCAACTACTCGGCAACTTACTTCTTAGTGCTTGACAACAAGTAGACAGAGACACGCACATGAGAAGTGGAAGTGGGAGATAAATTTAGTTTTATTTATTTAATTTATTTTTGCTTCATAAGATATTTATATATACGTGTATAATAACAAACAAATCTAGATCTCACAAGATTTGGATTTAGCACACCACTGAAAAAGTTTTTATAATGATAAGTTTTGGGGATTCAACTTTAAACAATCTTTAAGTAATATATTTGCCACCTAGATTGACAAAGTAGATTATTTTTCCGATATAATCTGTATACATTTCTTAAATTTAACAATGACCAAACTTTGGCAAAATAAAATACTTTTTATTTTTTATTTTACTTGACATTGCAGCTTTAATGCAACATTAGGATCTTTTGGGACCTGGCAACAAGATGGGTCGGGCTCATTTTTTTTAGGTAAAAATAGCACAGTATAGCCAGTTTTCGGACTGGTCATTCAAAAATAGTCAGCGTTTACGAAGTCAATGAAAAATAGCCACTATTTTGCTGCAACAGAGACCGGTACAACATAATATACTGGAGTTCGGTGCACCTGTGTATGAACTCCAGCATATTATGCTGGACCGGTATACTTTGCTGGCTCCAGTATAATATACTGGAGACTGGAGCACCAGTGCTCCAAACTCCAGTATATTATACTAAACAATTATACTTGTTGGAACTCCAGTATATATGCTGAAGTTCTAGTGTATTTATGCTGGAACTTTATCATATTATGTTGGAGTTCCAACATACTTATCATGGAACTCCAGTATAATATGCTGGAGTTTAAGCATACTTATGCTGGAACTCCAGTATAATATACTGGCGTATTTTTTGGGTTTTGAACAATATTTTTGCTCAGATTTATCTTTACATGAAAAGTGACTAAATTTCCATTACTTTTGAAACTGGGCTATTTTTGAACGGCCAGTTGTAAATCTGGCTATTTTTTAATTTCTCCCATTTTTTAGTGGCACACACACTGTGTGGGGTCCGTTTTAAATGAAGCTTTGATCGGGACATTTGCACAAATGGCCTTTTCTAGAGGTCACTATCTTGTCTTGGTATTAAAAGAAAAGAAGTCAGTCATGAAAATTTGCCAAGTTTTGTGTGGAAAAATTGACATGCCTCATTTTAAGGATAAAATTAGTCGATCTAGGTAATAATTGTTATGAAATAAAAGCGATTTCGTAAAACATAAACAAGAAATAAAAGAAATTAGTAAAACATGAACAAGAAATATAGATAGAGAGAAGGAAGAGATTTTCTTCTTCAATTGTGTCTATTTTCCTATCTATTACATGGCCTTTATATAGGCATAAAAAGTGAAACAAATATGTCATGGAATATGTCATTGAATAGGTCATTAAGCATTTGAGATGAAGATCATAGAACAGGAGTAGACATTCACCATAATGTAATATTTATCATAACACTCCCCCTTGGATGTTCATAGATAATGTGCCTCGTTAAAACCTTACTAGAAAAAGACCTATGGGAAAAAAAATCCTAGTGAAGGAAAAAGAGTACACATGTTTAGAAATACGCCTTTTTGATTTCCTCGTTAAAAATCTTGCAAGGAAAACCCAGTGGGACAAAACCTTGTAAGGGAAAAAGAGTACAATGCATATTAACTCCTCCTGATGAGAGTATCAATTCACATCCTTGATCATTCACATCCCAATCTTGTATACTACTTTCTTGAAGGTTGACGTCGATAGAGATTTGGTGAACAAATCAGTCATATTATCACTTGAACGAATCTGTTGCACATTGATATCATCATTCTTTTGAATATCATGTATGAAAAATAACTGTTACGACCCCAAAATCCACTAAGGGGCATATTGGCGCCGGACACCTCTGTCAGGCAAGCCAACTAAATTATCAATTAAATTCTCTTTTAATACCTTTGAAAATCTAGGATTTTTCCTTCCATTTCTCGTAATTAAAACAATCTCCACTTCAATTCAAATTAAATAATAATGATTAGTACAAATCTTTCGAAAATCATCCCAGAACCCGGTGTCACAAGTGTATGAGCAACTACTGATAAGGTAAATAAAATACAACATCTGTCTAAAATACAATGGACATGGAATAAAATACAAAATGCTGAAAGGAACTACACTAGCTGCGGGTCGCCTCGAATAATGCAGCTCACCTAGTCCCAGAATCATCCGCGCTGCTACGCCCAGTAGGCTGCTAGGAATACATATACCTGTGCAACAAAAATGCACATAAGTGTAGTATGAGTATCCCGCCTAATCTCGAAGAAGTAGAGACGACACGGTCAACTTCGACACTTACTAGAGGTCGATTATCAATATCCTAGAAATGTGAGGAAAGATCATGGATTCATATAGTAGTTCTAATTCGCGAAGCCAGAAAATAGGTAAACACCTTCAACAATTAATCAAGGGCTTTCAAGGTTTATTATTTATTATCTTATCAATTTATATCAAGCCACGAAGGCAAATTTCACATTTAAAATTCCCAAACAAAAAATAACATGCGCAAATCACACCGAGGAGACGACGCGATCCAACAGGAATGTAAAATGTGCACTGCCGAGGGTCGAACGACCCGAACCACAGATGCATCTATTATCCCGCTCGCGAATCATCCATGCGACGCGGTCAACATAAAATAAACAATCACCCTACTCGCGAATTATCCATGCGATGCAGGTACACATAAGATACATAATCACCCTGCTCGCGAATCATCCATGCGACGCAGGTACACATAATATACATGCTTAAATAGCCAATTAGAATTTTATCGGGAAATAATTATCCAAATAAAACTAATTTTCCTTTAACAATTTTTAAGAAAATAAGGTTCAGATCCTGTTAAAAATTCATTTACTATTTTGATGTGGTTTAAGCAATTCAACTATCCATAAGATTATAAATATTCAAGTATAACATGCTTTTGGGTCCTAGACTACCCGGACAATAGCATAATAGTAGCTACGCACGGACTCTCGTCACCTCGTGCGTACGTAGCCCCTACAAATAGGAGCATATAATAAATTATTTCACCTATGGGGACAATTCTCTCTTACAAGGTTAAAAAGGAGACTCACCTCACTCCGAAGATCCATAACCGGCATTCCACGCCTTTCCGAAGACTCGAATAGATGTACAATGCTCCAAAACTAGCCAATAATTACGTAAACCCATTAATATATGCTAAGGTACTCATTACAATCCAATTTATAACAATTCCTAACCCCGATCAAAAAGTTAACGAAAATGCCCTCGGGCCCACGTGCCCGGAATTCAAAATTTTTTGAAGATAATGGTTACCCATGACCTTAGGAACTCAAATATATAATTTTCTCTAAATTTCATACCCAAAATCGTAGCTAAATTCCAAGAATATGATTTTCTAGGTTTCCTCCAAAACCTTAATTTACACTAATTTTCATGCTTAAATCCATGCATAATTGATGTATTTAACTCAAAAGTGATGGGGATAACTTACTTTAACATTGACAACAAAATCCTCTCTTGAAGCTCCCCAAAAATCGCCCAAGCCATGAAGAAATGCGAGAAATGAACTCAATCCCACGATTTAAATCAACCTCACTGCTCCAGGTACTTCCGCTTCTGCGGAAAAATACCGCATTAGCGGTTCCGCTTTTGCGGACAATCCGCCGCTTCTGCGGCTCCCCTGGCCTAGCCCCTTTCCGCTTCTGCGACATGCCAACCGCAGATGCGGTCTCGCTTCTGCGGACCTTTGACCGCAACTGCGGTCCTCCCCAATATACTCCCAATCGCTTCTGCGATCATTTCTCTGCAGATGCGGTCCCGCTTCTGCGGAACCTTGACCGCATCTGCGGTCCTCAAACCTTGGACCAAAAATCGCTTTTGCGGCTCCCCGTCCGCTTCTGCGGTCAACCAACCGCAGAAGCGAAAATACCAGCAACCAAATGCCTTCAGCTCTCTTCCAAATTCCAATTTCGATCCGTTAACCACTCGGAATCCACCCGAGGCCTCCGGGACCTCAACCAAACCTACCAACCAATCCCAAAACATGTTACGGACTTGATCGAGGCCTCAAATCACATTAAGCAATGCTAAAATCATGAATCAACCTCTAATCTAAGCTTTATGAACTTTAGAACTTCCAACTTCTACTTTCGATGCTTAAACCTATCAAATCACGTCCGATTGACCTCAAATTTTGCACCTAAGTCATATTTGACATTACAGACCTACTCCAGTTTTCGGAATCGGATTCCGACCCTGATATCAAAAAGTCCACTTCCGGTTAAACTTCTCAAAAACCTTCAAATTTCTATCTTTAGCCAAATGGCTCCAAAATGACCTACGGACCTCCGAATTCACTTCCGATCGCGCTCCCAACTCCAGAATCACCATACGGAGCTACTCTTAGTCTCGGAATTCCAAACAAATATCGATAACACTGAAATGCACTTCAAACCAAACTTATGAAATTTCTTCTAAAATGCTAACTTCCACAATAGGCGCCAAAACACTCCCGGGTTATCCAAAACCCGATCCGGGCATACGCCCAAGTCCGAAATCATCATACGAACCTTCTGGAATCTTTGGATCTCGATTCCGAGGTCGTTTACTCAAAATTCCAATCTTAGCCATTTTCTCCAACTTAAGGCTTCTGAAATGAGAATTTTCATTTAAATTTAACTCTGATCTTCCTGAATTTCAATTCCGATCATATGCACAAGTCTATATACTTGAAATGAAGCTGCTTATGGCCTCAGACCTCTAAACGACGTGCTAGAGCTCAAAACGACTGGTCGGGTCGTTATATTCTCTCCCACTTAAACATACGTTCGTCCTCGAACGTGCTGAGAATTGCACTGGAGCAGTCTGAAATCACTGTTTAACTTCTCATGCACCTTCCCGTGCTACCACAATTTAGTTGAGCACATTAGCTCGATCAATTCTGAAGATATTCTCTTTTATTCAAGCGGATACGCCTCAAAGTCCAATTCCAACATCCAAAACTCAATGCTAGGCCTGTTTCCAACATGCGCTCATTATATCAATAGCTACACGCTGTACCCAGACGTGACTGCATAACTTTGCTGAATTCACACTTTGCATCACTTTACTCATAGGACCAGAATAAACTTTCTGATCGAATTAATCGAAATTCCACGGATCCGATGCTCCCATTGCATCTCATGACCTACATGGGTCTTGACCTAACCTTTACAACACCGACACGACGGAAGAGAGGTGCCGCAATTCATAACCAACTGTTGAATCAACATATCATTGGTTCTATACCCTTGACATGAGTCATTGCCTCTTTCTGAACCATCTAATGGTCTTAGCTCCTTAATTCACTTCACATAATCCAATTGCATTGGTCCTAAATTCAATAATCTCGTCTCACCCAGTATGAACTGCTCAGGCAATAGGCCACCTCGGACACAATCAAAGGTCCCATATGATGCTACCATGTGCCAATAGGCTAACAATTAGAACGTGATATAGAAGGAAACGAACTCTGAAATGGAGATCTAATTACCCCGCTCGCGAATCATACATGCGATGCGGGTACATGCTAAACTGACATCCCACTTGCGAATCATACATGCGACGCGGGCTCACAGCTAGAACGAGCTCTCCTTGAAAAATGGGAATCAGAACACATAAAGGCAAATAGGGGAACTATACTGAACATCACATTGTTGCGGCGTGCAACCCGATCCAAATAACGTACCCATGGCGGCGTGCCACCCGATCCAAATAATATACCCATGGCGGCGTGCCAACCGATCCACATATAGAACTCACATAAGGAGATATATATCGGGCCTAACTGCCCATTACAATAAGATATCGAATTTGGTCAAAAGCACGCTAAGTGCATAATACCATCCCTGAGGGAATATACAGCGCCATAAGCTACGAAACTCAAGCACAACTGAGGTGCGATATATAATCTGAATCTCAAGAGCCATTTTTCTCATAATACGACATTCCCGCGCGGATCCTCAACACATACACAATTTCTCAGGCCGTCTCACAACTCACACGGTGCAATGTATCACTACATGAAATACCTGACAACGAGATAACACCCTGACTACTCCCTAAGGAGCGCGTTACTAAAATGAACACAACTGGCCTGATATAAAGCCCGGTTCATATATAAATCGATCCATTGATCTCAAGCCGATTTCTGGTTGCACCAACTTGGTCAATAACCTTTCAAAGGTCCATGGTAACTCTCTTTCCCTCATAACACATAAGAACAACCATCATCACCAGAACAACCTCCTCAGTTCATAACCCGATAACCAAAGTGCTATCCAGGCCTAAATTCTCAAATTAATGATATTACCACAATCCTCATACTTGGTTAAATCTTTAGTTAATCAAGAGACTACATGTCACACTTATACAATCTTCCCGTGGGACACGCTCCCACAATCTTCCGAAATAAATATTGGGTCCGCTCATCCAAACCATTGGTCGCACTAACATTGAAAAGCGATCAAGAATCCTTAACCAGGATGCAAAGCCTTTTTCAGAAAACATCGATCTCAGGTGACGCTGAAGACAAAACCAATTTACTTTAATCACTCAACCTTTTCCTTGCTCATCCGAGCCCGTGACATCCTTACCAGCACCAAACTGCAACCTTGATCCTCACTTCGAATTTCCATGCTACTCACTACACCCAACGCGCCAATATACGATAGAACACGATTTTTATCATAACTCCGAAACCATTATTATTTCAACACTTCATCATATAAGAACTTTGCATTTATCTCACTTCAGGGGAATCATAGCAACACCCAGGTAAATTCCCATAACCGTAGAACATGCAAATCTACGAGTAGTAGTCCAAGCCACCACAACCCTTCCGAAATCCGCTTCCACTTAACAAGCCATAACAGAAGGATGCTTCTGAATAACCTCAATTACGGCGGCCGACAAGACTCACATGTACCGCCACAAATCATACACATAACTTGATCACGCGGAATGAACTGATCGCTGGCCCCAATATGCCATTTCAACTACGGTTAACAAATCTATCTTCTTCCAATTTATCCTTAATTGCCTTAGAAATAATACCAACTCCATTCAACGCATAACATACTCCATCCACACTTATCCCAAGTGACCTTGAACCACGAGACCCTGCTGCCTCAAATCCCACGAACCATTTCGTACCTCCCCATTGCTACATCGCAAGACAAACATCATAGGACATTCTGCGTCTCTTCTCATAGGACACTACCAAGCTTGGTTATTGACCGTACCTATAGGCTCAAAACCATTAGTCACCACTCTTTACCTCTTTGAATCCGCTAGGACCATTGCTGAGAGCCGCCCGCTCTGACTTGGCCCGAATATAATCAACTCCATGATTCTCAACGGAGGACCCGACAGAACCACTCCCCAAGTCTGAACATGGGCCAATAAGGCCAATAATAGCACACCGTTAATAATTCATTTGCTCAAATTACCACTTATGTTCCTTTCCTGTAGCTGAAATCACCCATCAACATGCTAATCACCAGAAACTTTGCAAGTAGTTAACCATGCAACCCAATCATAGACGGTGGGACTCTCCAACTTAGCTCGAAGCCACTATTACAAAACTCTAGAGTTCACCAGGATTCTTAATCTCTTATTGACATAACCTTGCGTAATCAATCACCAACATTCTCGATATCTTACCGTAGAAATCCAATTTGATACTCTAAATCATTAACAACATTCACATAACAATTCCTTTTGCTGTATAACCAGTAGAACTCTTCGCAGAAGCCTCGCCAACCAACGACTGCTAACCTGCTCACAGGAATAACCCACCTGTATAAATCACTCCCCGGCATCTCCCAATGCTGCTGCTTGGGGTACAATCAATACGACATCAACAACCCATCCTAAGTCCGAGCTCACTCTCCAGCTGCACAAGTCCATTCACCCTTCGCGGACATCCATTAAATGTGCGACAACATCTTTCCACTTCAAAGTCATGCTACATCTTTCTTCATTTGAGCGGCTCCTTTCCGTTATATTACATCCCCGGCCGCACAAGAATCCCTACTTCACATTAGATCTACAGACGCCAATAACCAAGCGCCAATATTCTCAAGTCGTTCCAAACTCTCCTTAAGGCGCATGGTCATCTTATTACCAAGCCCAATACAGCTCTGCCACTCTCTCACTTTGGGAAAACTCGCTCCTTTAATCAACTGCTCGACCTACGCTTCTTATACCTGGCCCTTTAGAAGTTCAAAACTCCGCCTGACACTTCCCACATGTTTTCTCATCTTTTGCTGCTCCGTTGTTTCCTTAATAAAATGTATCTTCCTAGAACTTGAATCCACAATTTTTTACTAACTTTAAACTTTTCTAAAGGTCATCTTCTCGAACTGCCATATTGAAATACTGATTCAATCCAGAACCACCGCACCCTGCGATATCTACTATTTCACAATATCTTGCCCCAAGGTGAATTGTAGCAGATTATAACACCGATAAACTTAAAGCGTTCAATTAGTAAAATAGCTCCCCATATAGAGGAGAACTCCACCACGCTTGCAATTACCATGTTTCATTACTTCCACCAGTCCAGATCTGACCATCCTTCATTCGATTGTTTTTCCCCTGCCGGGAATAAAATTCTGAATCCCTTTGATTAAACACTGAGTAAACCTCCCTTCAATTCATTCATTGCCCTGACACATGGTCAAACACCCTACCATCACAACAACACTGCGGAATAATCACTCATAAGCATTATGGCAACTTGTGCCTAGACTCAAGGCTCTTAGAAGTTCTGTTACTGAGCTGAAACAATAGAATATCCTTCTATAAGGCAACCATAATAGTCAAATCAACTATATCGGGAGAATCATCCCGCACCACATTTGTAGTGCCATTTCAATTCTTCAACTTTCGATTTATAACAAGCGCTCGTGTAAGATTGAGCAGGAAGAAATCAAAGGCATAAGCCTCAAAGGAATTGAATTGCACGATAAGGAAATCAAGAAGGGAAGTACTCCTAACAGCCCTGTAACATCCTGAGGATAAGTACAGACGTCTCCGTACCGATCCGCGAGACTCTACTAGAATTTCTCATGACTCGTGAGACCGACGGGAACCTAGTGCTCTGATACCATGTTGTCACGACCCCAAAATCCACTAAGGGTCATGGTGGCGCCGGACACCTCTGTCAGGCAAGCCAACCAAATTATCAATTAAATTCTCTTTTAATACCTTTGAAAATCTAGGATTTTTCCTTCCATTTCTCGTAATTAAAACAATCTCTACTTCAATTCAAATTAAATAATAATGATTAGTACAAATCTTTCAAAAATCATCCCAGAATCCGGTGTCACAAGTGCATGAGCAACTACTGATAAGGTAAATAAAATACAACGTCTGTCCGAAATACAGTGGACAACGAATAAAATACAAAATGCTAAAAGGAACTACACTATCTGCGGGTCACCTCGAATAATGCAGCTCACCTAGTACCAGAATCATCCGCGCTGCTACACCCAGTAGGCTACTAGGAATACATATACCTGTGCAACAAAAATTCACAGAAGTGTAGTACGAGTATCCCGCCTAATCTCGAAAAAGTAGAGACGAGACGGTCAACTTCGACACTTACTAGAGGTCGATTATCAATATCCTAGAAATGTGAGGAAAGATCATCATGGATTCATATAGTAGTTCTAATTCGCGAAGCTAGAAAATAGGTAAACACCTTCAACAATTAATCAAGGGCTTCCAAGGTTTATTCTTTATTATCTTATCAATTTATATCAAGCCACAAAGGCAAATTTCACATTTAAAATTCCCAAACAAAAAATAACATGCGCAAATCACACCGAGGTGACAGGCTGATCCAACAGGAATGTAAAATGTGCACTGCCGAGGGTCGAACGGCCCGAACCATAGATGCATCTATTACCCCGCTTGCGAATCATCCATGCGACGCAGGTACACATAAGATACAAAATCACCCTGCTCGCTAATCATCCATGCGACGCAGGTACACATAATATATATGCTCAAACAGCCAATTAGAATTTTATCAGGGAATAATTATCCAAATAAAACCAATTCCCCTTTAACAATTTTTAAGAAAATAAGGTTCAGATCCTGTTAAAAATTCATTTACTATTTTGATGTGGTTTAAGCAATTCAACTATCCATAAGATTACAAATATTCAAGTATAACATACTTTTGGGTCCTAGACTACCCGGACAATAGCATAATAGTAGCTACGCACGGACTCTCGTCACCTCGTGCGTACGTAGCCCCCACGAATAGGAGCACATAATCAATTATTTCACCTATGGGGACAATTTCCTCTTACAAGGTTAGAAAGGAGACTCACCTCACTCCGAAGATCTGTAACTGGCATTCCACGCCTTTCCGAAGACTCAAATCGATGCACAATGATCCAAAACTAGCCAATAATTATGTAAACCCATTAATATATGCTAAGGCACTCATTACAATCCAATTTATAACAATTCCTAACCCCGATCAAAAAGTTAACGAAAATGCCCTCGGGCCCACGTGCCCGAAATCCGAATTTTTTGAAGATAATGGTTACCCATGACCTTAGGAACTCAAATATATAATTTTCTCTAAATTCCATACCTAAAATCGTGGCTAAATTCCAAGAATATGATTTTCTAGGTTTTCCTCCAAAACCTCAATTTTACACTAATTTTCATGCTTAAATCCATGCATAATTGATGTATTTAACTCAAAAGTGATGGGGATAACTTACCTTAACATTGACGACAAAATCCCTCTTGAAGCTCCCCAAAAATTGCCCAAGCCATGAAGAAATGGGAGAAATGAACTCAATCCCACGATTTAAATCAACCTCACTGCTCCAGGTACTTCCGCTTCTGTGGAAAAATACCGCATCAACGGTTCCGCTTCTGCAGCTTCCCCTGGCCTAGCCCCTTTCCGCTTCTGCGACGTGCCAACCGCAGATGCGGTCTCACTTCTGCGGGCCTTTGACCGCATCTGCGGTCCTCCCCAATATACTCCCAACCGCTTCTGCGATCATTTCTCCGCAGATGCGGTCCTGCTTCTGCGGAACCTTGACCGCATCTGCGGTCCTCAAACCTTGGACCAAAAATTGCTTCTGCGGCTCCCCGTCCGCTTCTGCGGTCAACCAACCGCAGAAGCGAAAATACCAGCAACCAGATGCCTTCAGCTCTCTTCCAAATTCCAATTTCGATCCGTTAACCACCTGGAATCCACCAGAGGCCTCCGGGACCTCAACCAAACCTACCAACCAATCCCAAAACATGTTACGGACTTGCTCGAGGCCTCAAATCACATTAAACAACATTAAAATCACGAATCAACCTCCAATCCAAGCTTTATGAACTTTAGAACTTCCAACTTCTACTTTCGATGCTTAAACCTATCAAATCACGTCCGATTGACCTCAAGTTTTGCATCCAAGTCATATTTGACATTACGGACCTACTCCAGCTTTCGAAATCGGATTCCGACCCTGATATCAAAAATTTCACTTCCGGTCAAACTTCTCAAAAACCTTCAAATTTCTATCTTTAGCCAAATGGCTCCAAAATGACCTATGGACCTCCAAATTCACTTCTGATTGCGCTCCCAACTCCAGAATCACCATACGGAGCTACTCCCAGTCTCGGAATTCCAAACGGACATCGATAACACTGAAATGCACTTCAAACCAAACTTATAAAATTTCTTCTAAAATGCTAATTTCCACAATAGGCGCCAAAATACTCCCAGGTTATCCAAAACCCGATCCGGGAATAATCCCAAGTCCAAAATCATCATACGAACCTACTGGAACCTTCGGATCTCGATTCCGAGGTCGTTTACTCAAAATTCCAATCTTAGCCATTTTCTCCAACTTAAGGCTTCTGAAATGAGAATTTTCATTCAAATTTAACTCTGATCTTCCTAAATTTCAATTTCGATCATACACACAAGTTGATATACCTGAAATAAAGCTGCTTATGGCCTCAGACCGCTGAACAATGCGCTAGAGCTCAAAACGACCGGTCGGGTCGTTATAATAACTTTGGTAAAATGTGCTTTGTCCTAGCTTTTTTTTATGAATTCTCTCTTCAATTGGGCTATGCATGATGTATTGTCTTCATACAAAAATGTGGGTAGTTTGTAACACTTCAAACTATATTTGTCTCGAATAATATGTATTATAAACCTCAACCATACACATTCTCGACTTTTTTTCATGAATAATAATTATCTCAGCATGATTAGATAAAGTAGCCGCGATTGATTGCTTAGTCGATCGCCAAGATATGACAGTGCCTCCATATGTAAACACATAGCATATTTGAGATCAAGCCTTCTGTGTGGCATCTAAATACCCCACACCGGCATAACCAACAAGATCGGGATTGCAATCATTGCAATAAAATAAGCCCACATCGGTAATTCCCCTTAGATAACGCAATATATGCTTGATTTCATTCCAATGTCTCCTTGAGCGGAGCTATATCTTGCTAAGACATTAACTGAAAAAGTTATGTCACGCCTTGTAGTGCTAGTAAGATACATTAGTGCATCAATTGCACTAAGATATGGTACTTCAGGACCAAGAAGTTCTTCATTATTTTTATGAGGTTGGAGTGGATCTTTATTTGTATCGAGTGATCTCACAACCATCGAGGTACTTGTCACACCTCCTTTTTTACACACCTACCCCGAAGGATAGTGTATAAGGGAGTTTTTCCACTTTAAGTAATATTATTCGAATTGGGATTATTTATTTACTTCAGAGTCTCCACTTGGGATAGGTTTGGCTTTTGGTGTCCCAAGTCACCGGTTTATCTTGAATTCCAAATCGAGGAAATTTCGACTTCCCGAATGGAGTTTGTGAACCAGAAATTCTGAATAAGGAATTCTGTTGACTCGAGGAAGGTGTTAGGCACCCCCGGATCCCGTAGTTCTAGTACGATCGCTTAAACTATTATAAATGGCATAATATCTGATTTTAATACATGTCATCGTACAGTGTAAATTTTAAAATTACTTACCGCTTTTAATTAATTTTACGTAAATTGAACGTCGTTTAAAACATATTTTTGGATCACGTCACATGAAATGCACCCGGATCCACGATACATTTATTCAACGTTTTGGGATTTGGATTTGGGTCACATGAAATGCACACCCAAGTTTAAGAAGGTAGATTTATTAAAGAACGCGCCTAAAGTGGCTAACGCATTGTTAACTTTGCGGGAGACCATGAAAATTCGCTAAATGTCACGTCCCGATTTCTAAGTATTTTAATAAGAGTATTTAAAGAGGGCCACACAATTTATGAGTTTTGTTTGGCGCGGCGCACCTTGTTTAATTTTAAAGGCCATCCTACAGGGACTATTATTTTCTATTAAAGATTGTCTCTAAAGGCCTAATTAATTAGCATTATGACTTAATTATTATTTAAGGCATTTGAGAAAGTTCGGGCCTCGAAATCAAGTCCAAATTCGAACAAAAGAACCTCCATTATTGGAAATCCCCTTAATTCAAATTTGCTACTTATCTTGGAAGGCCCAAAATCATATTACAAATTTAAAACAATGGCTTTAAAGGAATTCAAGCCCTAGCACTTAGGGCTTTGAGACTAGCCCAAGAAGTGTCCAGCTTGTGTAAAAGGCTGTTCAAAAGGGGGTTCTGAACAGGCCCAACACGAGGGTGACAAAATTGAGACTTGGGCCCAAAACCGCTCAGGCCCTTGACTCAACGAAATTAATTGACTTTGAAGGGAGGGGCTTAGTGTCAATTCTGGATAATTATTATATAACTAGGCCATATTTAATCAATTCTTCATGTCCCAGAAGGTCCAGGTATAAACTAGACCAATATTGTCCAATAATTTACTTACTAATTTAAACAATTTCTCAACATCCACTAACAGTGGCTCAATGAGCCAAGTTGCTTTTGCTTTTAATTATCGGTAACTGGATAGACCAAATTTAATTAACAGGTTCTAAACTTAAACATGAACGACTGAATGCTTGATATCTGCAGGCTCAAATAGGATCTAAATAAGCTAAACAGGTCATGAATGTAAATGAATCTTAATTTGACAAATAGATTGTAAGTTCATCTACTGATTTTTATATGAAAAAAAATAGATTATCTATAACATGTAATCCAAACAGGCTACTAAACTACTAGGCTTAACGAGTTACAAATTTCCAGTCCGTTCAAGATGACTTCAAACATTTAAATCCCAGGCTGAGCCACAGTAAACTTCTAACAACTAATTTTGAATTTGTTTTAAGGCTGCAAACTGTTACAGGAACACCAGACTTCAAAAATAAAAAATAACACTTACTGAGCATCATACTCCTATGATCATGAAAGGAAAGATATCAGTCCAACAGTCCTGTTATATTACACATATGAAAATGTTCTATAGCAGCCTTTTGTACACACAACATCAGAAAGGAGAATGCCTGATCAACACCTATAAGTCTATAGCTAAGCGTGAAACATATAAAAGTAGTAAAATAACAGGGAAATTCAGACTTGAATGCATCCTTTACTCAAATTACTTCCAATGTATTACATGTTTGGCAGTTGATCCTCAGTTATGAGCAAAGGAAAATACCTGGAAGTTGAAGAAAATAAGAGGAAGGCAGAGTCAGCAGTAGTAATCAGCAGTCAACAACAATTTAGAATTAATTCCACCCAGAAAATGTTATCAAGCAACCCAGGAAGTGATTTTAATCAAGTAACACCGATGATCAACACAAAAAACAGCTTGAATGACCAAATTGAAACCCTGCAATTAACCCAGGAGCTTTTGAAACTTCAAACTACTAAAACACAAGGACTATTCAAGCCATTTTCAACCTTATATAAGCTGAGATGTTGATTCAACAACTGGAACTTAAGATTTTAGATTTCTCTAAGCTCTAACACTTTGAATTTTTGAAATCCGTAACTCTCTCTAACTTTTTTGAATTTTTTAGATCTATAAACTTCTAAACTTCTCAGATTTTTTCCTATTCAAACTTTTCAAATTTTTAAACTTCTAAAAAACTTTCAAAAACTTTTGAATTTTTAGCTCTCTAAAACTTTTCAGATTTGCTAAGCTTCTAAACTTCTAAAACAAGGCAAGGGGTATGCCTTTTTATAAGCAAAATTAGGGCAGCATTCAGATTTTTCTTTTGCACCCTAATTTCCTCTTTTATTTTCAGTTTTTGCTTAATTAGTCCTTTAGTTATTGGCTTGTTGGCCAAGTTATACTACTAACTTCCTGAAATTTTAATTAGAACCCCATTCTAGAAGGTTCTAGGGGGTTCTATTTTTAGTTACTGCCTTATTCTTTCATTAAACTACCTATATTACCCTTGAATTATTTCTAAAATTACTAACCCCCAACCCTATTAACTTGGTCAAAACTGACCATAGTTAGTCAATCAAGGGCTGGGAATATTTAGCTATACCCAAACAATTCCTAAAAATAATAGAAAACCTAACAAGTGAACTAATCAACCAAAACTGGAATTTAACCCCAATTAATACTATGTCATAAGGCTAAAATTAAATAATAAACTAACAACTAACAACAAACAAATAAAAATTGAAAATAACAGTAAAAATCATAAATCGTATAATCGAAATAAAACACAAAATTAAAAGAATAGAATCATGCTTTCAGTTATCAAGTTAACAGAAAATTCAGACTTAAACCAAAAAAAAAAAGACAGGATCAACAGAACAAAAAAAAAATCAAACAAAAAAAAAATAAAAAAATAGAATCAATAGAACAAAAAATCAATTAAAACCCTAAGGATCCTAAATCAGTTAACATGAAGAATGATGGATCAATGAGGGAATATCACATTCAACGAAACGGAATTATTATGCAAAGAAAGAAGAAATAAACAAGAGCTTAAACGAAATTAAAAAAATCAGATAAGAAAGAAAGACTTACTGATTTTGGCCTTCTCATCGACTGACCTTGAATCGAGTCCCCAAATAATGTTATATGCTTGTTCTTTCCAATAACAAGCACATAACCTTATTTTGGAACTCAATTCGACACTGGTAAGCCTTTGGAAATTCATTTCTGTTTTAACCTAACCCTAGATCTAAAATTCGAAGAGTTCCAACTGGATTTGAGGGGTTTTGATTTGGGGTTTGGGAAGAGAAGTTCGAGAAAGCTGTGGGGTATAATTCTGGTGAGGTATAGGGGCGGCGTCGCCGTACACGACGGAGGCGGTGCTAGGGTTTGGGTTATTCGAAAGGATTGGTGGTGATTTGAAAGAAAATAAGGCCGGATTCGGCATGGGGAAGATGAGAGGAAGGTATGGTATATTTTTGGGGTCGTTTGGAGACTCGCCGCCGGCGGAGGCGATTTTCGGCCGGCGGCGGACGGTGGGGGGATGGTGGTAGAGGGTGGTGCTATTAGGGGTGATCTGAGACGATGAGAGGGGTAGGGGGGAGTCTTGTTCAGACATGTATATACCTAAGGAGGGAGGCTTCAGGATCGTTAGATCAGATGACCTCGACGGTCCTGATTGTTTGGACCTCAAACGACGTCGTTTAAACAATACAGGGGCTGGACCGGATTGGGATTTGGGCTTGGGTTGGTTCAAGGTTGTTTCAATTGGGCTAGCCAAATTAAATTGAATAACGGCCCAAGAACAAACCAGCCTATTTTCTCTTTTTTTTCTTAATTAATTCTCCTTTTTTCTTGTTTAATTTCATTTCATTTTCATTTCATTTTTTAGATTTTTGTTAAATATAAAATTAAAATGAAAAGACCTGATTTAACCCTAACTTTTCTAAAATTAACTAAATCCTAATTTAAAAAGAAAACTAAGGAAAAATAAAAAATTAAAAGTAAAAATGCAAAAGGTCTATTTTTGTTATTTTTTCTTATTTTTTGCACGGTTAATTAACTAGAAAAAATAAAAAATATAAAATTAGATCCCAAATGCAAGTATGCTATTTTTATATTTTTTTATGAATTATCATGTACACACAAATAAAAATACACACAAAAATACGCAATTAAATCCTAAAAATCAAACAATAAAAGAAAAAAAAAATCCTAATTTTATGAATTCTATAGGAGTAATTTAAGCGAGGCAAAAATCATGTGCTCACAGCTGCCTCTCTTTGCTCGGAGACACGAAGGGTTTTCGGGCAAAGATAAATGAGCAATTATGAGAGATTTTTGCCTGCTTGGCACTCCATGAGAAGCATTTTTTGAAAGACGTCTGACCGAACCCTGCTTCAGAGGTTGCCTACATATCCTTGGCTATAAAGGAATCAGGTAAGTGTAGTTCTGGAAGTTTTCGTAGCTGGGACTACCAGGGGCTGTGATTTCACTGCTGTTGCTGTTGCTACTGCTTGCTGACCTCCTTATTACACCAAAAGGAAAATCAAAGCTAAGCTAGCTATGCCTATCAACTGTGAGTTACAAGATTCCTATCTATAATTATCTTGAAGCTTGATCTTGAGTCTTAGCTGATTTTGATGTGGACTCCGATCTGAATCTCGATGCTCGCAAGTTGTAGGTGTTATTTCTTTCTTCAGCATTGGGTCAAAGCGGGATCGGCGGAGCTTGTGGCTTCAATCGAGTTTTGAGCAGTCCGTATCTCTATTCACTTCATCATTTTGAATTCACTTTCTTTTTGTTCTTTTTCTTTTTTTCTTTATTCTGGATTGAGACTTATCCCTTTGGTCATCTCGAACCCTTGTGCCTTGAGGTCAACCCTGCCCAGACACCAAAACAAAACAAACGAACGAAATCTTTCTGCCCCAGTTTTCACTAGGAAAATTTCGTGAGTTATTTGTGACAAAATCTGAACTCATTCTCTTTTTTTTTTTCATTTTCAAGAATTGTATTTATCTATGATGGAACGGATTAGGGAATGGAACCCTATTTCTAAAAGGCGCAACTTAGGGATTGGAGCCCTAATGTTGGCAAAAGGTAAAAAGCTCAACTCAAGGATTGGAGCCCTAATGTTGGCAAAAGGAAAACGCTCAACTCAGGGATTGGAGCCCTAATGTTGGCTAAAGGAAAAATGCTCAACTCAGGGATTGGAGGCCTAATGTTGGTTGAAAGGAAAAATGCTCAACTCAGGGGTTGGATCCCTAATGTTGGCTAAAGGAAAAATGCTCAACTCAGGGGTTGGAGCCCTAATGTTGGCTAAAATAAAAATCGCTCAACTCAGGGGTTGGATCCCTAATGTTGGCTAAAGGAAAAATGCTCAACTCAGGGGTTGGAGCCCTAATGTTGGCTAAAGGAAAAAGCGCTCAACTCAGGGATTGGAGCCCTAATGTTGGCCAAAGGAAAAGAGCTTGGATCAGGGATTGGAGCCCTAATGTAGGCTAAACACTCAACTCAGGGGTTGGAGCCCTAATGTTGGCTAAAAGAAAAATCGCTCAACTCAGGGGTTGGAGCCCTAATGTTGGCTAAAGGAAAATGCTCAACTCAGGGGTTGGAGCCCTAATGTTGGCTAAAGGAAAATGCTCAACTCAGGGGCTGGAGCTCTAATATTGGCTAAAGGAAAATGCTCAACTCAGGGTTTGGAGCCCTAATGTTAGCTAAAAGGAAAAATGCTCAACTCAGGGGTTAGAGCCCTAATGTTGGCTAAAGGAAAAGAGCTCGACTAAGGGATTGGAGCCCTAATGTCGTCTAAACGCTCAACTCAGGGGTTGGATCCCTAATGTTGGCTAAAGGAAAAATGCTCAACTCAGGGGTTGGAGCCCTAATGTTGGTTAAGGGAAAGACGCTCAACTCAGGGGTTGGAGCCCTAATGTTGGCTAAGGGAAAGACACTCAACTCAGGGATTGGAGCCCTAATGTTGGCTAAAAGGAAAAAACGCTCAACTCAGGGGTTGGATACCTAATGTTGGCTAAGATAAAAACGCTCAACTCATGGGTTGGAGCCCTAATATTGGCTAAAAGGAAGACGCTCAACTCAGGGATTGGAGCCCTAATGTTGGCTAAAGGAAAACACTCAACTCAGGGGTTGGAGCCCTAATGTTGGCTAAGGGAAAAACACTCAACTCAGGGGTTGGAGCCCTAATATTGGCTAAAAAGGAAAAACACTCAACTCAGGGATTGGAGCCCTAATTTTGGCTAAAAGAAAGTACCAGGTTGATGTTGGGAATTCTAAACTATCCTTTTTTTGGGGGATTTTCTTCTTTTTTTATGTCTTTTTTTAATTATTTTCTGATAAGATGTAGGAAAGGACTTGGAGGAAACTTCCCTTTTGCATTGATTATTGGCTGCAAAGCTGTTTCAGCACTTGCGCGTTTCTTTTCTGTTGGCTGCACCCACTTTTTGTGCGGTCGCCTGGATTGCACCTGTTTTAATTTTCAAACAAAAAAAAATGTTAGTTTGAAATGGTGGTTGGTTTTGTGGCCTTGATTTCTTGATCCCGGCCTATCTTTTGCCGAGACTCTCTGCTACTTGCCGGTTGAAGATGATTCTCTCTTTCAATCCGCAGTACTCAACTTTCAAGATTTCATGATGACTTGCTCGCGTGGGGATCTGCCTTTCACTTTAATTTAATTTTAGAATCTTTGTCCTTGACTTTCTTTCCTTTTCAATGTCCTTGCTTTGAAGGCATCAACAGTCATGGCCAGTTGGGGTTGGTTTGATGCACCCGCTGAGGCCGCGTATTTTCTTTTAGTTTTTGCCAGGCAAAGCCCTGTAAAACTAGTCCTGCCACCTTTTATTTGTAATAGTTTCGAAATCAGAGTTAGAACGAATGGGATTCAAGGAAAAAGTAAACAAAAGGCAAGAAGATGAGTCTAAAGAGAAGCATCCCTTTCGGGGGAAAAGAAGGACTTATCTGGGAGCGCATGTAGGCTTCAAATAGACATGACATGCTTCTTGGACTGGATGCCTTACCCGGACAAACTTTCCAGCTTCTCGTAAAATCATTGATCCACATTTCAAAACCAGGGAACCTTGCCAGGACTCTTTTAGTGGTGAGGTGTCTTCTTTTCGGCCGACAGTGCCCTTTGCGGGTTTTCGCCAATTGACCTCTCTCATTTCTCTTCTCACCATCGCCCGATAGTGCTCTTTACTAGTTTTCACTAAGCAGACTCTCTCATTTTCAATTTCTCTACTCACCGTTGCCTTATGGTGCTCGTAGGTTTTCACTGATAAGACTCTCTTATTTTATTTCTCTCAATTTGGATTGAATCAGATTCCAACAATGATGTTTTCACTTCCCACGCCTTCACCAATTGATCGGAAGGACTTGGACAAGGTTTCTGTGTAAAAAGAATCTTGGACGGAATTACAACTTTGGAACCGTTTTGGCAGGCTCATGGCTGAGCCATTATATCATCTGCCCCAGTTTTGCTTTTTTGGGGGAGTTGGGATTTTTGCTTTGGTGTGACTGAACCCCAGAGATAGGCTGCCTACGTATCCTTTCGGAATCAAGTCAGACGTAGTTCAGGCATAACATTGTTGTTTTTGTTTTGTTTTTCTCTTCTTTTTCTTTTTTCTTTTCTTTTTATCATATTTCATTTTTTTTCGATAGTACTTCCGGGTTCCAAAGAGGGTAATCAAAGAAGGATAACCGGCTCAAATGGGTTTGCAAAGGGTTGATAGTGTTTGGATAGCGGGAAGGAAAGCCTTCGTCATCTCAATTGCACAAAAACCAATCACCGCAGCAAGCCTAGACATAGTACCTTTTTACTGCGTCCGCATTGACTGCTCCTCTTGGCAATATCTTTTGGATGATGTATGGACCCTCCAATTAGGAGCAAATTTTTCTTTGGCTTCCTGATGATGAGGGAGAATGCGTCTTAGCATGAGTTGTCCCACTTCAAAATTCCTAGGACGCACTTTCTTGTTATAGGCGCGGGCCATTCTTTGTTGGTACAACTGCCCATGACAAATCGCGGCCATCCGTTTTTCATCAATTAAAGATAATTGTTCAAACCGAATCTTGACCCATTCATTATCCTCATTCTCTGCTTCAACGATTATCCGGAGCGAAGGGATTTCTACCTCTGCGGGTATAACAGCCTCAGTTCCATAAACCATTAGATATGGGGTTGCTCCAACCGATGTACGCACTGTGGTACGATATTCAAGTAATGCAAAAGGCAGAGCTTTATGCCATTGTCTGGAGCTTTGAATCATCTTTCTCAGAATCTTCTTGATGTATTTTTGCTGCTTCGAGGACACCATTGGCTTTGGGCCGATAGGAAGTGGAGTTTCTATGCATTATTTTGAATTGTTCGCATACTTCTCCCATCAAGAGGCTATTCAGGTTAGAAGCATTATCTGTGATGATGGTTGCAGGAATGCCGAAATGGCAGATAAGATTAGAGTGCACAAAGTCTACTACAGCTTTCTTGGTGACTGATTTAAGAGTGATGGCTTCAACCCACTTCGTAAAGTAGTCAATGTGAACCAATATGAATCTATGTCCATTTGAGGCCTTTGGCTCGATCGGCCCAATGACGTCCATGCCCCAGGCAACGAATGGCCAAGGTGCTGACATAGGATGCAGTTCTATTAGAGGTGCATGAATCAAATCACCGTGCACCTAACACTGATGGCATTTCCGGACAAAGATGAAGCAGTCCTCCTCCATAGTTATCCAATAATATCCTGCCCGAAGGATTTTCTTTGCCAAAACATACCCATTCATATGAGGTCCTCACACTCCTGCGTGTACCTCATGCATAATTCTTCTAGCTTCCTCGACGTCAACACATTTTAACAAGTTGAGGTCATGGGTCCTCTTATACAAGACATCACTACTCAAGAAGAAACCACTCCCATGCCGTCAGATGGTTCTCTTTTGATCTCCAGTAGCTTGCTCAGGGTATTTTTGCATTTTCAAAAACCTTTTAATGTCATGATACCATGGCTGGATGGTTGGTTCTACTTCAATCGTGTTACAATAACCGTGCCTTTCCTTGATTTGAATCTCCAGAGAATCAATATGGGCATTGCCTGGGTAAGGCAACATCGAAGCTAGAGTGGCGAGTGCTTCAGCTAGTTCATTGTGACACCGAGGGATGTACCTGAATTCTATCGACTTGAACCGCTTGCTAAGATCTTCCATATGTTGTCGATAGGGAATAAGCTTAACATCTCGGATTTCCCACTCTCCCTGGGCTTACCGGATAATCAAATCAGAATCCCCCATGATCAATAACTCTTCAACATCTTGGTCAATCTCCATATTCATGCCCATGATGCAGGCTTCATATTCGGCAGTATTGTTTGTGCAGAAATACCGCAACCTGGCTGTGGCCGGGTAATGCTGACCAAAGGGTGAGATCAAGATTGCCCCAATTCCCATACCTTTAGCATTTACCGCTCCATCAAAGAATATTTTCCAAGCATGAGTGTCTTCAGAGATTGCTTCTATTGAATTTACCTCTTCATCTGGGAAGTAGGTGCTCAACAGTTGGTATTCTTCGTCAATCGGGTTTTCAGCCAAATGATCTGCTAGTGCCTGGGCTTTCATCGTTGTGCGTGTGACATAGATTATGTCGAATTCCGTGAGCAAGATTTGCCATTTCGCTAACCTCCCTGTAGGCATCGGTTTCTGGAATATGTATTTCAAAGGATCCAAACTGGTTATGAGGTAGGTGGTGTAGGCTTGCAGATAATGTCTTAGCTTCTGAGCGACCCAAGTCAAGGCACGACATGTTCTCTCCAACAGAGTATATTTAGCTTCATAACTGGTGAACTTCTTACTCAAGTAGTAGATCGCCTGTTCTTTCTTCCCAGTTACATCGTGTTGCCCGAGGACAC
The DNA here is from genome assembly GCA_026770625.1 of Nicotiana glauca. Classification (NCBI taxonomy): domain Eukaryota; kingdom Viridiplantae; phylum Streptophyta; class Magnoliopsida; order Solanales; family Solanaceae; genus Nicotiana; species Nicotiana glauca. Next base: position 196,487 of record MU705841.1, read on the forward strand.
ATCCAAAAGAATTTTCCAAGACCGTCAGATATAAGAAAAGAGGTCTCCCTGGCTTCGGTGGGACCAAGACTGGCGGATTTGACAGATATTCTTTGATCTTGTCGAAGGCTTCTTGATATTCATCCGTCTACTTGACTGCTGCATCTTTCTTCAATAACTTGAATATGGGCTCACATGTGGAAGTCAATTGAGCAATGAACCGACTGATATAGTTTAATCTGCCCAACAAGCTCATCACATCCTTCTTAGTTTTAGGAGGAGGCAGGTCCCGAATAGACTTTTTCTTTGTTGGGTCTAACTCAATACCTATTCTGCTAACTATGAAGCCCAGAAGTTTGCCCGACGGGACTTCGAATGCGTATTTAGCTGGGTTCAACTTCAGATCATACCTGCGCAACCGCTCAAAGAACTTTCTCAAATCTCGAACGTGATTATCCTGAGTTCGGGACTTGATGATTACATCATCCACATATACCTCTATCTCCTGATGCATCATATCATGGAAGATGGCGGTCATGGCCCTCATATAGGTTGCTCCAGCATTCTTTAGACCAAATTGCATGACTCTGTAGCAATATGTACCCCAAGGTGTGGTGAAGGTTGTTTTCTCTACGTCTTCTTCATCCATCAACACCTGGTGATATCCTACGTGGCAATCCACGAAAGACTGTGTCTCATGCTTGGCGCAGTTATCAACAAGGATGTGGATATGGGGTAAAGGGAAATTGTCCTTGGGACTTGCCCTGTTCAAATATCTGTAATCCACACACACCCGGGTCTTCCCATCTTTCTTTGGAACTAGGACTACGTTGGCCAACCATGTAGTGTACCAGACTACTCGGATTACCCCTGCTTTCAGCTGTTTCGTGATTTTTTCTTTGATCTTATCACTGATGTCAGTTTTAAACTTTCTTTGCTTTTGCTGGACCGGAGGGCAATCGGGGTAAGTTGGCAACTTATGCACCACTAGATCAACACTCAGCCCTGGCATGTCGTCATACGACCAAGCAAACACATCTTTAAACTCAAACAGGAGTTGGATTATTGCATCTCGAGTTTTCTTATCTGTGTGAATGCTTATTTTGGTTTCTCGGATTTCCTCAGAAGTTCCCAAGTTAACTGGCTCAGTATCATTCAGATTTGGCTTAGGTTTATTCTCAAATTGTTCCAGTTCTCAATTTATTTCCCTAAAAGCCCCTTCTTCATCATATTCCGGTTCTTGGTTCATTATTTCACAATTAGACAGTGTGTTTGGATCTGGGCATGAAGTCCGCAAGCATGTCATGTTATTTAAAGCCGCATTATTATAACTGAAAAGAAGAAATAAAAGAGGAAAATAGAGAAAATCAGAAAGAATAAAGAAAATGAACGATGAAATATTGATTTCATTTCTTGGAATTGGGAAGATAACAGGGTTTACATTGGGAAATTTAAAGACAAGAAACTAAAAGAAACATCTGAGTTACACCCTGGAATAACTCGGGATGTAGAAAAAGTAGCAGGATAGGTCTACCGGGACTCCCGCCTGATCGGAAATGGCGTAGCCTTCCAATTTTGAAGCTTGGCGCTTGGTCCCATGTATAACACCTCAACGGTGCTAGTGCCCTCTCCCGGCTGAACCATGTGGATTTTGTAAAGTACTTTTCTCATTGCCCACATATTTCCTCAATTTTTTCAGCCGTGGAAACCTCATCATCTTCCTCTTCACTGTACTTTAGTCTGACAAAGGTTTCATACTAATGTGGCAGTGGTTGAGGCAAGACCCATCCCTCCTTCTTTCTCTCATCTGCCCACTTTATATCATCTGGGGTAGGGTGGAAACCTATCCCGAAGAACTTTTCAGTTGTAAGAAGAGCCACCAGCTCAGATATTCCTTGCAGAGATTTTCCAAGTCCTTTTCCCGGCTTGAAACCATGTCTGATCATTTCCTTGGCCACCATAATCGAGGCATTGGATAGCAAAGGTTAAGGGCAAGGTTTCCTTCTTCATGCTGATCCGCCACCACAACTTCAAATGCTTGGTAAACAATGTGTTCACTACCTTCCCTCGCTTCTAGGCATGGGACAGATGGGTCCCGATAGATCGACTATTCATCTTCTCCATGAATCACAATTTCCTGATCTTCATATTCAAGTTTCACCATTTGGTGGAGGGTAGAAGGTACAGCTCCTGCGGCATGGATCCAAGGCCTTCCAAGGAGAAAATTATAGGACGTATCCATGTCCAGCACTTGGAAAGTCACCTCAAAGTCCACCGGCCCAATAGTCAAGATTAGGTCGATTTCTCCAATGATATCTCTTTTGATGCCGTCAAAGGCTCTCACACAGAAATTGTTGGGACGAATCCTTCCAGTCCCGATTTGCATTCGTTGTAGTGTGGAGAGTGGGCAAATGTCTACCCCCGAACCTCCATCCACTATGACCCACTTTACATAATATCCCTCACATTTGACGGTTAAGTGCAGGTCTTTGTTGTGAGCAACTCCTTCTGGAGGTAAGTCATTTTTGCTAAATGAAATTTGATTGATAGCAAAGAAACTTTCCGCTATCCTTTCTAGTTGTTCCACTGAGGTTTCAACTGGCACGTACGCCTCATTCAGAGTTTTCATTAAAACCTTTTGATGCTCAGGGGATTTCATCAGTAATGACAGCAATGACAATTGTTCGGGACATTATCGCAACTGATCGACCACCTTATAGTTAGCCATTTTCATCTTTTGAAAGAAAGCTTCTGCTTCCTCAGCACTCACAGGTTTCTTAGGCGGGAAACGCCTTCTGATGGCATTGTTTACTTCTTCTATGTTTGAGTGTTTTTCAACAGGGGTATTTTCTGGAAACTCTCCCAAGATCTCTTTTCCTTTATATGTAACCACCGTCTGATGATAATTCCACGACACTGCAGCAAGGTTCGTCATAGGCTTCAGTGGTACACGTCCAATAACCACTGGCTCACTCAGCCGAGGTGGTTTAATTATCCCCTGCACCACATAGGCTTGCTTGGGTACGTACACTTGTGTTCCCTTTTTCAATTCCAATTTCTTTGGAGGGCTCACAATCAGCTGCTTTTCTTGGCGGCCTCGTAGGACATAAAGAATTCCATCTTTGGGAGGTATCGCCTCTGTTCTTGTTTTAGCTTTCTTTTCCGGTTCTGTCTTGGTGACTTTGTTTTTCTTCTCCCCTTTATCTTGCTTCGGGGCAACCTTTGGCTTTCTTTCTGCATCAGCAATAGCAATGATAGCCTTTAATTCCGGATCAAACTCTTTATCCTCACAGATCATCCCAATCACTGGCCCATCATTGTGGTCTGGCAATGGATTGTTAGTCACATTTGGGACCTCCTCGTCCCTCAACACTATCTTCCCTTGCTCTATTAAGTTTTTCACCGCTCGTTTCAAAGTCCAACAGTCATTTGTATCATGGCCTTCTGCCCCTGAATGATAAACACACCTGACACCAGCTCTGAAGGCAGGCGATGCTGGGTTATGCCTTGTTTGGGGGACCTGCTGCAGTAGACCCATTTGGACAAGTTTTGGGAATAGATTAGCGTATGATTCACCGATTGGGGTAAAATTTTGTCTTCTGGGTGGCTCTCGGGGAGGAAAGTTATTTTGCGGAGGACGAGGATTATAGTAGTTCTGGTGGGGAGGCTGATTTCTAGGGAATGGGCCTTGATTTCTATTGGCGTGTGGCTGCGGCCGGGCAAAGGGTTGAGTGTTCATGACCGCATAAGGTGGAGGAGCATAAGCCATGTCATGATGAGGCTAGTAATGTTGAGGGGTTCTTTCAAAAAACATGGGTCTGGGAGCACGGTGTCTTCTTGCCCTGACGCTGCCATAGACGTTTTGTCTTTCTTCTTACCCTTAGCCATTCCTCCAGACCCGCCTTGAATGGCTTGGGAGGTTGCTCTAATGTTGACTGGCTCAAGATTCTACCCGTTTTCAGACCATTCTCCACCATCTCACCAATCTTAATTGCATCTGCAAAAGGTTTGCCCATAGCTGACATCATGTTCTGGAAGTAATCGACTTCCTGGGCCTGAAGAAATACGATGACCATTTCCACTTCATCCATTGGAGGTTTCACCCTCGATGCTTGCTTGCGCCACTTAATCGCATATTCCTGAAAACTTTTTGAGGATTTCTTCTTTAGATTCGCCAAGGAGTTCCTGTCTGGAGCAATGTCTATGTTGTACTGAAACTGTCGAACAAAATCTCTGGCAAGATCGTCCCAAATGTGCCATCGAGATATGTCCTGATCCATATACCATTCCGAGGCTATGCATACCAAGCTTTCTCCAAACTAAGCCATTAACAACTCCTCTTTTCTGCCAGCCCCACGCAATTGGTTGCAATACTTTTTGAGGTGAGAAATAGGGTCGCCATGCCCATCATATTTCTCAAACTTCGGCGTTTTGAATCCCATGGGCAGGTGCACGTGAGGGAACATGCACAAAGCAGTATAGGAGACACTCTTCTGCCCGTTTAAACCTTGTATGTTTTTTAAGCTTTGTTCCAGGCTCCTCATCCTTTTTGCTATCTCATCCTGTTCGGGAGCTTTAAGAGTTTTATCTTGTCCTGGTGTGAATTCAAATGGAGGTGGCTGCGGATAAGTATATGTGGGGTATTGAGTAGGCTCCACTTGAAAAATAGGATTTTGGAAAGTGAAAGCCGAGGAATCAAAAGTAGGCCTTGGGAGTGAAGGCTGTGTTGTGGCGGAGCATGGAGGAGTTGTAAAGATATTGGGGGCTACTCCTGATGTGAACACCTGGGGGCGGACCTCAAAAGGTGTTCCTACAAAGTGAGCGGATATGGTAGTTTGTCCCAATGGGGTATTCGAATGACTAATGGGAATGTTAGAAGTACCCCCGGATCTAGGGAACAATTCGGGAAAGCCAGGGATAGCACTTGGAGGCTCCCTTCCGTTAGTCCATGCATCCCACATCTCCATAACTCGGAGACGTAATATCCGATTTTCTTCGGCTGTGGCAGACTCGGAGGCCGGGATCCCCGAGATGGGGCTATCTTCGGTGATGAGAACTGGTGGCAAAGTCATTTCAGACGATATTTCTATACTCCCTTTTTATCTGGTAAAACACTGATGTGATGCCAGTTTACCAAAAACAACCACCGTTTCTATAAACCTAAACTGGAATTGACAGCAACAAATGGTTAGTTTGAGACAAGTAACAGATAGGTAACTGCACATTGGGGTGTGATGCACCTATACAGTTAAATGTGTGTCTACATGTTTGCAACGGTTTGCATGCATCATCCCGGCTTTCCGTTCCGATTTCTTTTCTTTTGATTTCTTTTCCTTGCCTTTTCTTTGCTTTTCTGGTTTTTCTCTCATTTTCTGATTTTTCTCTCCATTTTTCTTTTCTTTCATTCTTGCTTTGGCCTTTGCCTTAGCCATGGTTTCTTTCTCTCAGTTTTCTTATTTTCTCTTTTGGTGTTTCTTTTCCACTCTTGTTTTTCCTTTTATTTTCTTCCCTCCTATTTTTTTTTTCCTTAGGGTTACGGTCAAATCTTATGGATATTGCCTACGTATCATGACCCCACATGAATCAGACCAAGCGTAATTCTTGCAAATAAATGCAAAAATAAGGAAATAAATCTTTGGGATTTTTTTTTCAAATTTTCAATAATAAAACTTTGATTACAAAGATACCAAACAATTTGTTTTTCTTAAAAAGGAAAATTACAAAACAGCCTCAAACTAACAAAATACAGACTCGATAACTAAGAATACATTAAAGCTTCAAATCCTGGGGCCCGCGGGGCATCATTCGGCATCGCCGCGAGCCTATGCGCAAGACCCCCTTGTAATTGCTCCAGATCATTCATAACGTGCCGAACAAAAATCATCACCGTAGCAAAGAAGGTAGTACGACCTATTCTCTCGTATGCTTGATATTTCATGACGATATAATCCGCGGTGGCTCTAATTCTTTCTCTACTCCTGCCCTTTTCCTGAAGTAGTCGACTTATTTGCTGGTTGCGGGCCTCTAGTACCTGGGAATCATGGAGATGATAGTCTTGTAACTTCTAAATTTCTTTCTCCATTTTGGCCATTAGCCTATAGCAATGTTCCCTCTCAGCCTGGAAATCTTTGGCCCGCTGGGCTGCCTCGTCTTCAAGGGTATTCACTTTTCTTTTCAGATTAGCAATAGTTTCCTCATAATTTCTTTTCATCTGCTGCACAAATTGGGCTCGTTCTTCTGTCTTCTTTGCCCACTGCACCCGGAGTTTTGCTATGTTCCCTTTAGATTTCTCCAAATCTTCCTGGCACCCTAAGACTTGCTTTTTCAGTCTGCTTATCAACCTTTCATCGGCCCGGCTTCTTTCTTGGTTGTTAGCAGTTATTTTTATTTGTCGGATCTGAGCTTTAAGAGCCTCATTTTCTTGGGTTAATTTTTCTTGTCACCTTCATCGGCTGTAGCTTGCAAGCTATTTTCAAACTGAAGATCCCGAACATGTTTTTCTAATGCTCCTATTCGAGCCCTGTATTCATTCTCTTTGGCTAACTAATCCCATTGCACCTGGGCCCCGTCAGTAAATTGTTGGACATGTGGCCTCTTCGCGGGTCTCCCAGGAATTTGGAATCTTTTGCCAAACCAAATCAAATATTTAGGGTCCACTTCGCCTTTAGCCCGATCGCGCACTATGGTCTTAGGCTCAAGATACCTACATTCATTCCATATTTGGCGGATTTTTCCTTCTGGAAATGAAGCTTTTGGGCCTAATTCGATGACTTGCTTACTCAGATCTTCATCACCGTGGGCAGTTTGAAATCTTCCCAATTGGCGCAAAATCCTGTAAGGAGCATAGGGTTGGATGCTCCGGATGCCCATCAAGAGAATATAGGGTACTTTAGCTGATGTGTATACTTCCTCAGTAACGGGAATCCATCTGAAGGCCCACTCAATTTTGTCAGCGGTCAAAGATCTCAAACATGATAGCCAAGCCTCGGTACACTCGGGGTATTCAATACCTGTTACTCGGATTTTAAATTCTTCAATACAGCTCAACCCGGTCAAACCATAGTTCATGTACCCGGTCTGGTGACAGAGATGCTCTTGTATCCATAGCTGTAGCAACAAATTACAACCCTTCTCGGCATTTGGTCAAAGCTCGATACATTTCAGCCACAATCAGAGGAACCACCGTGCTGTTGGTTTTCTTTATAGCCATATCTAGCATTCCTACGAGGCCAATATCTATGTGACCATCTTTTCGGGGACAAATCACAACTCCCCAGAAAGCTACCATAAAAGCTAATCCTCGCCGTGCTTCCCACTTATCTTTGTTTCCAGCGTGTGTTAAACCAGTGTTGGGCTCCTCAAAACCTCACGGGTTACCATATCGGTGGTACAAAAAGTGGAGTGTGCAATACCCTTCTGATAGATTCTTATCCTGAACATCCCGGCTGATACTTAATAAGTCCATAAATCTGTGGAGGGTTACCGGTCTCGGTGCCAATGGATATCGACCACTGATGTTTCCGTTAAGGCCTGCATATCCTGCAACCTCCTCTAATGTCGGTGTAAGCTCGAAGTATGAGCACCGGAACACGTTGCGAGTTGGGTCCCAAAAAGGTATCAATGCTTTAATAATATCCGGCCTTGGCTTAATATTCAATAATCCGACAAGGCCACCCAGAATCTTTTCCACCATTTCTCTGGTACCCTTTCCTAGGTCATTCTACCACATGTGGAGCTTCAAAGGGATCTCACTCAGGACTGAGAAGGATTCAATGTCAACTGTACTCATCCTGCATATTTATTTAAAGTGATTTAAGGCTTTATTTTAACCCAAAGAAAAGTGGCTATTTTTCAAAAAAAATTATTTAAGAAAAATAAAGACATGGTTTTGCGGATACGGCCTTTCAGTACTCCGAGAAAGAAGATTTTAAGGCTGTGCCCGCTAATCGTTAAAAAATGACTCAGGGTGGCTGTTCTTGCAAAAACAGCCTTCTGGCGCCGTTTTGGGGACATTCGACTTGTTTTACAAGAATGGCATCACCTGACTTATTTGTGACAAAAATTTAAATTTTGGTATTATTTTTTGGCTATTTTTGCAAAAAGGGAAGTTGGACCGGATGAGGGTTGCCTACGTATCTCACATCTGGTGAGAATCAAACTGGCATAGTTCGAGAAGATTTGTCAAAACCAATTATTTTAAAAACAAAAATCTTTTTCTTTTTCTTTTCCTCAAAAATCCGATAGAGTTTCAGTACTATTGGTTTTTCAAAACAAGTGGTTACCCTCACTTAACCCTAACACTGCTATTTTCCTTCAACTCTCTCCCATTATTTACAAGCCGGTCAACATGCAAAGCCGAGCAAATAAATGCACAAGTAGCACGTAAGATGCATCAGGATGGTCTTTTCATTTCAGGTTACCTGTCCTAGATAGACCCAACCCCTGTGTTGAGTCCCCTAAGTCAAATGCACGTGATGCAAACAAACGTTCCTACTAGGGATCCGGCATGAGGCTTTGTTATACTAGGTTTAAGCCTTGGGTTTATTATTCTAGACCTGGCTTACCCGAGCAGACAACTCGAGCCGAGAGGGGGCAGCGTACCGGGGATACAGAAGCTCCGCCGGCTTAGCAACTTATTCGAACCTCGTTCTAAATGGGATATGACTCTAAACAGAAGAGAAGTCACACGAAGTGCACCCTTCTCCATAATGTAGAAGACTCAGAGAGAGGAAAGGTTTCGTAGCAGTTTATATATACAGTTCAGCAAATATCAAAGCGGTATAGCATTTAGCACATTTAGCATGGAACATGTAGAAAAATTAAGTAAAGCCAAATATAACAGTCATTCTAAGCTCGAATTCTTGAACCCTGAATCAAAATTCTGGGTTCGTTTCACCAGCAGAGTCGCCAGAGCTGTCACACCTTCTTTTTTACTCACCTACCCCGAAAGATAGTGTATAAGGGAGTTTTTCCACTTTAAGTGACATTATTCGAATTGGAATTATTTATTTACTTCAGAGTCACCACTTGGGATAGGTTTGGCTTTTGGTGTCCCAAGTCACCGGTTTATCTTGAATCCTAAATCGAGGAAATTTTGACTTCTCGAATGGAGTCTGCGAACCAAAAATTCTGAATAAGGAATTCTGTTGACCCGGGGGAAGGTGTTAGGCACCCCGGATCCCGTGGTTCTAGCACAGTCGCTTAAACAATTATAAATGGCCTAATATCTGATTTTAATACATGTCATCCTACAGTGTAAATTTTAAAATTACTTACCGCTTTTAATTAATTTTACGAAAATTGAACATCGTTTAAAACATGTTTTTGGATCACATCACATGAAATGCACCCGGATTAGCGACACATTTATTTAAAGTTTTGGGATTTGGATTTGGGTCACATGAAATGCACACCCGAGTTTAAGAAGGTAGATTTATTAAAGAACACGCCTAAAGTGGATAACGCGTTGTTAACTTTACGGGAGGCCATGAAAATTCGCTAAATGGCACGTCCTGATTTCTAAGTATTTTAATGTGAGTATTTAAAGATGGCCACGCAATTCATGAGTTTTGTTTGGCGCGGTGTGATGACCTGACCCGTCGTCTCATGAGTTACCGCTCCGTTTACCCCATTTTATGCTTCTTTATGTTTCATAATCAGTATTTGGTGTGTTATAGTAGATTCAGATTGGTTTTGGTAGAAATGAGGCACTAAGTCTTTTTAAGGAAGGCTTAAGTTGGAAAAGTTAATTGGACCTTGAATTATGATTTATAGGAATCGGATGTGATTTCCGGTGATTCGGTTAGCTTCGGGGGATGATTTGTGACTTAGGAGTGCGATCGGAATTGATTTTGGAGGTCCGGTGTAGAGTTAGGCTTGAATTAGCGAAGTTAGTATTTTGGCGAAATTCCGGTGGTAGGTGAGATTTTGATCAGAGGGTCGGAATGGAATTCCGAGAGTTGCAGTAGCTTCATTAGGTGATTTGGGATGTATGTGCAAAATTTCAGATGATTCGGAGGTGATTTGGTCGGGTTTTTGATCGAATGCGAGTTTCGGAAGAATTTGAAGAACTTAGGCTTGAAATTGATGAGAACTGAGGATTTTTGTGTTGTTGGATGTGTTTTTAGGATTGGAACAAGTTTCAATAGGGTATTGGACCACGTCTATGCTTTTGGTTGAGGTCCCGGGGGCCTCGGGATGAGTTTGGATGGTTAAACGGGGAGATTTGGAGTTGTATATTGCTGAAGAGTTGCTGCAACTGGTATTTTCACTCCTGTGGGCCTTGGACCATAGAAGCAGAGGCGCTTAAGCGGAGTATTTTACCGCAAAATCAGTCCATGGTTTGGTAAGGTAGTTCCACAGAAGCGGAACATTCTTCGCATCAGCGGGTCCGCAGAAGCGGACGGTTAATCGCAGAAGCGATTTTGATCTTGAGAGGAAGTTCCGCAGAAGCGGAAATTTAGCCGCAGAAGCGGGTTTGTACTTTTAACGAGTATCCACAGAAGCGGGGATTTGGCCGCAGAAGCGGTCCTGCATAAGCAGAAGCGGGACCGCAGAAGCAAAAATCAGCCTGGGTAGAAGGGTTTTTATTGAATATTTCATCCGCGAGCTTGGGATATTTTCCACCATTGTTGGGCGACCTTGAGAGATTTTGGCGAGAATTAAAGAGGGTTTTGACTGGGAATCGACTGGAGGTAAGTCCCTTGGCCTAAATACATGAGATTATGATAAATCTAACATGGAAATTGGTTGAAATTCATCATAAGGGGGTAAAGCTAGGGTTTGAAAATTGGTAATTTAAAAATGGAATTTGAAAGGACAAATGGACTCCGATTTTGGTAAATTTGATATGTATGGACTCGTGGCGAGACGAGGAATCCGGTGATGTGAATTTTGTAATTTTTCGAGAAGTGGGCCCGGGGCTCGGGTTTTGCTAGTTTCGAGATTTCTGCTATTTTTCGGTTGTTTTCGATTGGGTATTTTCCCCTAAGCATATTGTGTTGTATTCACTCTAATTTTGGTTAGATTCGATGCGCAGGGAGGCTGATTTGAGGGGCAAAGGCATCACGAGCTAGAGATTTCACCGGTTCGAGGTGAGTAATGACTGTAAATGATAGTCTGAGGGTTTGAAACCCCAGATTTGCACATCATAGTGCTGCATTGAGGTGACTTGCATGCCGGATAGCTAGCGTGGGGTAGAGCACCGTTGGGGATTGTTACTTGGTCTGTCCTGATTAATGAACTTACTACGTATTTGACTGAAACTACTTGTTATCATCATAATTTGGGCTGATTGCCATGTTTGGGATTCGTGCTAACTATGTGAATCCTTCAGGGATTGATATCACTGCTTTCGCATTACTTTGCATATTAGTTGATCTCGGTCCAAGGCTTTAATACTGTTTTGCAAACTCAGCCATTTTCCACGATTTGAAAACTTAAACAATATTTTATTAACGTTTTAAGCTGAGAACTATTATTTTAATATTGCCCCAGTGGCTTATGTGCATTCTAGACTGAGCATGGATCGGGCTGCGCGCCGCAGCGGTAATATATTGATATTGAGGCTGAGGGCCTGGTTGGTGCCACGAGATGGCTTGATTATTTGCGCTTGGGCTGTAGGAGCCCCTCTGGAGTCTGTGCAGACCCCCAGTGAGCGTCGTCGACGTTAAATATATGGATGGCTCGGGCTGCACGCTGCAGTGGGTACCAGATTGTACCGTCATATGCATTGCATTGAACGCATGCATGTGTTCCTATATGTATTATCTGTCATGACATTCCAGCACTCGCATTTCATTGGTATCCATGCTACTCCTTGTACTGTTTACCTGATACCCTGGTGTTATTCGTTAATGGAGTGCTGTGCCCGAGGGGCTGACTTATGTGCTGACTTGCACCATCTGTTTCGCATTCAATTGCTTAACTGTTGGAAAAATATGTTTTCAAAAGAGGTTTAAAACTGAGTCTAGATATTTCCAAAGATTTCACGGTTTCACTGTTTTCTCAAAGGGTTACACTGTTCTATATAGCATGATGACTTGCTTTACCTAGTTTCTTGCTGCTCAGTTATTATTTACCTTTATTACTCATTGAGTTGGAGTACTCACTTTGCTCCCTGCACCTCGCGTGCAGTTACAGGTATTCATTCACCTAGTAGCGGGTATTGGCCGCGTGGAGGCAGAGTTGTAGAGGTTTTAGCAAGGTGACTGCCAGCGTTCGCAGCACCACAGTCCTTTTATGTTATTCATTATTGTGATTCAGTGTATTTCTAGATTGTAAAGTGGGGATTTCATTCTTATAGATGCTCGTGACTTGTGACACCCGATTTCGGGTTGAGTCGGGATGGGTTATCTATTTTATCACGTTTATTCCGCATTATGATTTAATTATCTATGATTCAGACTTATTCATGCTAAGTAACTTTTAAAAGAGGTATTGTTGTTCTGTTGGCTGGCCTTGTCTTCACGAGAGGCGCCATCACGACTGGGTTTAGGAATTGGGTCGTGACAAGTTGGTATTAGAGCCTAGGTTACTAGGTCTTACGAGTCACGAGTGGGTTTAGTAGATTCTCATGGATCGGTACGGAGACGTCATTATTTATCCTCGAGAGGCTGTAGAACCTTTAGGAAAACTTCACTTTCTTGGAATTCTTATCGTGCGTACTTAATTCAGCGTGAGATGTAACTCTTGAAATTCCTTCCACACGTCTGTATGCGCACTTGAGCGCTCAGCATTATATATGCCTTAATGGCTGGTGATTCCCCGATCAAGGGGCGAGATGTGATCCCTGTGAGTTTGATGTTGGGCCAGTCTGGAGGACTTGAGGCCGGATCTTTGCATGTGACTTGAGCACCGAGGTGCTGATTGTGTGAGCAAGTGTTTTGAACTTATATGTCCGGTATTGTCCCTATTAGCCAGAATGTCGGGTCGGTATTCATGTGATGAGTATATTAGTATTGCGAGATATATTTATATGACTTGGTGGTGACGAAGAAGTCTGCAGGATAATAGATGAACTATTAAGTGATTTGATTCCTATTCTGATTTGATGTGTAGCCCGAATTATGGGCGCGCGAAGAATATTTTCGTATCTCCTAGTTGGGAAGTGAAGTGCATTACATGTGGCGGTATGAGTTCAGACTCAGGAAGACTAATGACTGTGTAATGTATCTGATGGTGGAAGGCATGTTGAAGCACTAAATTGAGGCGAAGCAGGTGGGTTATCTCCTGCGGAGTGTTCTTAAGTGGTATGATCCTTATGGGTATGTTAGAATATCTCATGTGTAATTGAAGGGTACGTGTTGAAATTCGACAATTCGGGTCGCTTAAGAGAGTGTACTCAACTGATGTAGAGATGGATGCGAGAGGTGTAGAGGATTACAGTACGAGATGATCTGTGTTTTCACAAACTTGTAAGTGATTTGAGGTTAATACCACAATGGCATAATTAGAGTAGAAGCATTATGGGTTATTGAGTGTGTCCTGATATATGGCTTCGAGCCAAGCTGGGGAGGTTGCTGTTGATTAGCTGATCGCACGGTCATGTGCTATGTTGGTTATGTTTCGAGGTATGCTAGCGGATCAGTCCTGGTTGCAGAAATTAAGTCGAGGATGGCACGAGTGAAGCAAAATTTTGACAAAGGTTATATGGTGCTTCGTAGATGTGAGAAAATGATAGGATGTCTTGAGCTGTTGTTGATAATGAATGCTCAGTGTATAGAGAAGGAAGATGTTTGTTTGTATTGCAATGAGATCATGTCCTGCGACGTCAGAGTGCTAATAAGGCACGAGTGGTTCTGTTCATTAAGTCAGGTAATTTGCAGTTTGAATAAGAGTGAATCACTCTCGAGAATGGTTTTATTGTGTTCAAGATTCTACATGTAACAATCAGGTGTCTCAAGGTTGTGTATGTGGTCAGCTACTGTGTTTTCATCAGAAGTGTCAAGACTTGTGGTATTTTATGTTAATTATGGGATTCAATGTATCAGTACCTGGAAAGTAATGGTAACGAATTCAGATTTGCAGGAAGTTCTTCAAAGTAAAGTATTCTGGAATGTGGTATTTCTGGGAACATTTGAGGGAGTATTCGGTGGCCAATGAGTCTTAGACAGTGTGGTCTTATGTTCGAGTCTCGTGTGGTAAACCTGGGTTTAGGTATTGTGGTGCTACATCAAGGAGGAATATCAAGTTGATGATGAATCAGAGGGGAAATTTGATAAATGGAATAAGTTGATAGTAGATTGAGTCGGTATGGTAATGGTATGATTAATTCTTCGTATGTGTTCGCGGTAATGAGCCCTTACATGTATTGTGCAGCATAGCTCTTGAGCTATGACATCTTGCTTAGCTCGATTTGGGTAGAAGGATTCAGTCCTGGCAATTTAGCTTGTGCACATGGAATTGGGGGAGAAAGTCCTTGTTGGGTTTTACCGTGGTTTGGAGATGAATATATATTCTACGGCTATGCGAAGCATGGTGTCACACCTCCTTTTGGCGCTACCCGCGAGGGCGCAAGGGAGTTTTTCCAATTAAAGGACAATCGAAACGGGATTTATTTATTCAATTCAGAGTCGCCACTTGGGAGATTTGTGGTGTCCCAAGTCACCGGTTTAATCCTGAATCGAGGAAAATATTGACTCTGTTTAAAAGTCCGCGCACTAGAAATCCGGATAAGGAATTCTGTTAACCCAGGAGAAGGTGTTAGGCATTCCCGGGTTAACAGAATTCCTTATCCGGATTTCTGGTGCGCGGACTGTTAAATTGAGTCAATATTTTCCTCGATTCGGGATTAAACCGGTGACTTGGGACACCACGAATCTCCCAAGTGGCGACTCTGAATTGAATAAATAAATCCCGTTTCGATTGTCCTTTAATTGGAAAAACTCCCTTGCGCCCTCGCGGGTAGCGCCAAAAGGAGGTGTGACAGCTCTGGCGACTCTGCTGGGGATGGTTTCTTCATTTTTCTTTTCCCTGCTCTACGTTTCCGAACTTCGTTGGGAAATAGTGTTATTTGCTGGGGATGACAGGCTGCTGGGGATGGTTTTTCCTTTTCTTTTTTCCCCGCTTCGGTTGTTCGTCCCTCTTGGACCTTTGGTCAACAATCTGTCGGGAACGTTCATTCTTCCCGACGATCCTTATCCACAAATTTCTCCATTGTTATTCTTCGCTGTTTATTCTCATATTTCCCTTCTCTTTGGTATATCCCACTTACATTTTACTTTGCCCTATTTTGGCAATCGGTAGTAAGCTTTGAAAAATCTTTCAAAAACAAAAACAAAGAAATGAAAAGGTAGAGAAAGAGAAAATCTTTCTGAACAAATGCTGGGGAAAAAGAAAGAAAAGAAACTTATCTGGGGTGATACAACCAATTCCAACGATCATATCGTGCATTCCGGATTAGTCAACCCAGTCTATTTGTGTTGATCAATCTTTCTGCCGTCTTCACTTGCTGGGGATAAACATGTGCCCAACTCTCTGCAAAAAATGAGGATCATTTCAATCACTCTCACCTTGTCGCCTCATAGTGCCCTTCGAGGGGTTTTCACTAATAAGACTCTCTTATTTCTCTCAGCTCCCGACGCCCTATGGTGCCTGTGAAGGTTTTCACCGATAAGACTCTCTCATTTTGCTTCTCT
>MU705846.1:6913-19912 GCA_026770625.1 Nicotiana glauca
ATATTCTTTCTTTCAACTACTCCATTTTGTTGAGGAGTCCTAGGGGCAGAGAAATTATGATCTATACCATTTTCATCACAGAATTCAGCAAACTTGGAATTTTCAAATTCAGTTCCATGATCAGACCTAATGGATGCAAGTTGATTTCCTAATTGTTTCTGGGTTTTTCTAACAAATGCAGTAAACATGTCAAATGCTTCATCTTTAGAAGTTAGAAATAGAACCCAGGTAAATCTAGAATAATCATCAACAATCACCATTATATATTTCTTTCCACCTCTGCTCATGGTTCTCATTGGACCACAGAGATCCATATGGACCAGTTCCAATGATTTGGTTGTGCTTACCATTTTCTTGATTTTGAAGGATGATCTTACCTATTTCCCTCGTGCACATGCCTCACAAACTTTGTCTTCCTTAAACTTGATGTTGGCTAACCCTATCACCAAGTCCTTAGAGACTAATTTGTTTAGCTGATTCAGACTGGCATGACCAAGTCTTTTGTACCACATGAGGGGATCAATAACCAACACACTTAGGCAAGTAAGTTGATTTTCTGAGAGAGTGCACAAATCGACAATGTAAATATTGTTAACTCTCTTTCCCTGCAAAACAATCTTGTCAGTGGTAAGATTAATCACAAAGCATTTAGTAGAGGTGAATGATACAAGGTTACTTCTGTCACACTATTGTGACACACTGATCAGGCTATATTTCAAGCCATCTATCAAGTAGACATTCTCAATGGAGTGAGATTCTGTCTTACCTACCTTTCCAACCCCAATGATCTCACCTTTCTTTACATTACCAAATTAGACATTACCTCCTTTTAAGTCCTTAAGTGAAAGGAACTGGTCCTTGCTCCCAATCATATGTTTTGAGCAGCCACTATCCATATACCATATTTGGCTACTTCCTTTCACTTGGACCTGCAAAAAAAAATCAGGGGTTAGTCTTAGGAACCCAAACTAGTTTGGGTCCCTTTCTATAGGCAAAATGATGAATCAAATTCCTTCTTGCCACCCAGGAAGCTTACTTTTCGCTTGAACAAAGACTTTGTTCTTTTGACTGGCCTTTTCTTTTGCATTATATTCATTTTTGTAATGGCCAGTCTTGCCACAGTGTGTGCAGATTTTATTCTCAGGAAGTGTGAGGTACTTTATTTTTGGGTCCCACTTTGGTGCTTGATTCCCATAGCCAAGTCCTCTTTTGTTGCTACTGTGATGCTCTTGCAACCAAAAAAGTGAATCAGAAGTCTTGTTCCATTTGCAAGTTCTGTGTAGTTCATGTTTCACTTTTCCTAGATCTTCTTTTAGGATTTAATCAATTCGTCCTTCTTATACAACTTATCCTTCATTTTTCCTAAGTTTTCCTCTAGAGTGAGATATATGTGATCAGCTTTCTTCTTTCATGTTCCTAGTTTCAGTTTTAAGTTTTCAGACCTAAGTTTTAGGACACTGGTGTCAAGTTCAAGAACCCGGTTCTTCAACTCAGCATTTTTGCTATCACTTTCATTAGCCCTAGACTCTAGACTTTTGCATTTTGCTTTTAGGATCACACATTCCCTAGACAGATATTTCTTCTCATTGTTAATTATCTCAGACTCATCAATGAAGTCTAATAATAGCTCAGCCAGCTTTTCTTTAGACAGAAATTTAATCTTGTCTTTCGGATGAAGAATACTTACCTCTTGTTCATCATGTGATTCTCCGATGGCCGTAAGGGCCTGTTCGTCTCCAGCTTCATCCTCTGAGTCCTCATCTGATGTTTCTCTCCAGGCAGCAACCATTGCCTTTGTTGATCCTTTGCTCCTTTTTGGTTGAACTTGTTCCTTATTCATGTTCCTTCGTTCAGCCCTTTCTTTCTTCCACTCAATTTCCCATTGAGGGCAGTTCTTGATCGTGTGATCAGTCTTACCACACTTGTAGCAATCCTCATTGGTCTGTTTCTCAGGAGCCCTTGGTTTGTTGAAGGTTGTACCTCTTGAAGAACCATTTCCTCTTATTAGGTACTTTTTGAAATCTCTTGTGATCATAGCCATTTCATCATCCTCCTGATCTGAACCTTCAGCAATTCTGAGAGCCAGACTTATTTCCTTCTTGGGTGTATACATCTTCATGGTTTGCCTTCTCAGTTCATAGGCAGTAAGATTTCCAATTAGTTAATCCAGCTTGAGGGTAGCAATATTCTTAGATTCCTGAATAGCAGTAATTTTGCTTTCCCATGAGACTGGCAGAACCTTTGTCAAGATTTTCTCAACCTTGTCTTCTTCAAGAATAATCCTTCCAAGAGACGTAAGTTCATTTGTCAGTATAGTGAACCTAGTATACATCTCTTGGATAGTTTCTCGTTCCTTCATAGTAAAATTCTCATATTAAGAATACAGCAGTGTTCCTCTGGACCTCTTCACTTGAGGTGTTCCTTCATGAGCCACTTTCAAAATATACCAGATTTCCTTAGCAGTGGTACAACTTTGGATCCTGCTATACTAATCTGGAACTAGTCCACACACAAGCCTTTTCTTGGCCTTAGCATTTTTGTCCCACTTCTTCAGGTCTTCAGTAGTGCAGTCAACCCTTGTCTTTGGCACATCCACTCCTTCATCATTTTTCTTTGTATTTGCTAAAGGACCATCAGTGACTATGTCCTAGAGTTCATAATCTTCTCCTATGATGTGATCCCTCATCCTATTCTCCCACCAAGAATAGTACTGTCCATTAAAGAGTGGAGGCCTAGCAGTGAATTGCCCTTCCCAGTTCCCAGGTGGTGCACTCATGTTGATCGTTTCCTAAGGTGGTAGCCTCTTCAAGGATAACCTGCTCTGATACCAATTGATGTTTTATACGTCAATACCACACAAAGAGGGGGGTGATTTGTGTGGTACCTAATTTTTCGCTCTAGAAGAACCTGGTTCTTCTAAGTGTACTAACTCTACTGTTTGCGGAATAATAAGTATATAACATAAGGAATACATAGATTTTTACATGGAAAACACCTGGCTCAAAAGGTTAAAAAACCATGACCTACTACTCAGTAGGATTTTCCCAAACTTTCACTAAAATCACTGAGCCAAAATAACATTTACAAAACTCTTGTAAACCTAATGATTAAACTCTAATCTCGTTGTGGCACATAGCCTCAACTCTTGCGACAACTTCAAGTTAACTCTAACTTGAATACTCAAAGTACCTAATACAATTGCTTCTATGAAAGTTGAAAGGTACAAGTTTAAATCACCTACTACAATTGAACTAGAATAAAAGAAAGACACAATGGAATTGGTTCTTCTATCTTGTTCAAGTAGCTTCAGGAGTGCACACTTAAATCTCACATAAATTGCTTGCAAAATCGCCTTGCTCTTTTGCTCTCAATTTAGTTTAACTTATGCGTATGTGCAATACCTGTAAAAGAGAACAATCACTGTTATTTAATGATTTAGTAATTAGAGTTTGATTGAGACTCATTTGCTGATCTTCCATCGAATTTGAGTCATTGAACAATAGAAACTCCAACCCTATCTTTTATCCGGATTGTGTTCTCTTCTCATAAGGAGACTTTCTCTCCTTATCCCATATGAAACCTTTTCGATCAATTCAAGAGATATTGTTGCTTGATCAATAGGGCTTATCTCCTTCACGTGTATCTCACATATATAGGTTGACAAACACTATGCTTCACATGATGGACCTGGTCCATGACTAAGTTCATTTGTCATTCTTCAAAACTTCACATGTTCTTGGGACAAAATAAACTAACTTGGTTTTAAATTGGGAAAAATATCATTTTATAGTACAGGAGGGAATTGTACTTGGACACAAAATAACTGCTAATGGAATACAAGTTGATAAAGCAAAAATCACCATCATATCGG
This sequence comes from Nicotiana glauca, assembly GCA_026770625.1. Lineage (NCBI taxonomy): Eukaryota > Viridiplantae > Streptophyta > Magnoliopsida > Solanales > Solanaceae > Nicotiana > Nicotiana glauca. The sequence goes on from MU705846.1 coordinate 10,785, forward strand.
GATTGCCCCCTCCCACAACCGTAAGAAGCATTAGAAGTTTCTTATGACATGCAGGTTTTATAGAAGGTTCATAAAAGATTTTTCAAAAATCTCAAAGCCTCTAACTAACCTACTCATGAAAGAAGTCGGGTTTGATTTTTCAGATGAGTGCAAGAAAGCTTTTGAAATCCTCAAAGAGAAATTAGCTAACACGCCTATTGTAGTCACCCCTGATTGGAGCCAACCTTCCGAAATAATGTGTGACGCAAGTGATATAGCGGTAGGAGCAGTTTTAAGACAAAAAAGGGACAACATTTTTAGACCGATATACTACGCTAGTAGAACTCTGAATAAAGCTCAAATGAATTATGCTACCACTGAGAAAGAACTATTAGCGGTAGTATTTACCTATGATAAATTTTGATCTTACCTTATCGGAACTAAAGTCACAGTATTCACTGACCACGCAGCATTAAAATACCTCTTAGCAAAAACGGAAGCTACACCTCGATTGCTAAGGTGGATATTGTTATTACAAGAATTTGACCTTAAAATTAAAGATCGAAAAGGATATGAAAATCAGGTGGCAGATCATTTATCAAGACTGGAAAACTACTTAATTGCAACACTAATTGATCAACCCCCTTGGGTTTGCAGACATAGCCAACTACTTAGTTGGCAATTGGATACCTCAAGGATTCTCCTACCAACAAAAGAAAAAGCTTTTAGCAGACGCTAAATATTATTTTTGGTATGATCCTTACTTGTTCAAATATTGTGTAGATGATCTTATTAGAAAATGTGTCCCTGAAATAGAAATGAATAATAGTTTGCACCATTGTCATGACGGTGCGGCTGGTGGCTATTATGCAGCTAATAAGACTACCTCCAAAGTGTTGGTAGCAGGATTCTTCTGGCCTACCCTTTTTAACGATGTGAGAATTTATGTCTCAAATATCAACGGACAAGTAACATATCCAAAAGAGATGAAATGCCCATGCAGTCTATTGAAGTATGTGAAATATTTGATGTATGGGGAATAGACTTTATGGGCCCTTTTCCATCTTCATACTCCAATGAGTACATCCGTGTGGCAGTAGATTATGTGTCACGATGGGTTGAGGCCATACCTATGAAAATAAATGGCGCACGAACGGTGTGTGAATTCCTGAAAAATATATTTTCACAAGATTTGGCACACCGCAAGTCATTATTAGTGATCAAGACACTCATTTCATTAACAGACAATTCTTTAGCCTACTAGCTAAGTACGGTGTAACTCATAAAACAAGCACACCATATCATGCCCAAACACAAGGGTAAATTGAAGTTTCCGATCGTGAAATAATGAATCCTCGAAAATATAATAGGAAGCTCAAAGAAAAGATTGGGCAATTAAACTTGATGATGCATTGTGGGCCTACCAAAAGACATTTAAAACGCCTATTGGTACATCCCCTTACAAATTAGTCTATGAAAAAACATGTCATTTTCCTGTCGAACTCGATCATAAAGCTTTTTGGGCATTAAAAACGTGAACATGGAACTATTCCCAGCAGGAAAGAATAGATTACTACAGGTAAACGAGCTGGACGAGTTCAGAATGGAAGCTTATGAAATTCAAAAATCTTTAAAGGAAAAAACAAAGAAATGGCATGACAATTTAATTAAAAAAGATTTCAAAGTAGGAGACCTAGTACTTTTGTATAACAGTAGATTGCGGCTTTTCCCTGGAAAGTTTAAGTCTAGATGGACGGGTCCATTCACTATCACCGAAGTTACTCCTTATGGAGCGATTGAAATCCAACAGCAAGAAGGAGGTGACAAATTTAAAGTAAATGGACAACGTGTGAAACCATATGTGAAAGGAGGATTTGAAAAACAAATTTTCACAATTCTCATTCAATAATTGTGAAACACTATAATAAGTCGAGCTGACGACATTAAATTCAGAACTATACACTTTTCATTTCCTTAATTATATATCACATTCTCTCTCGAATTTTTCTTTTAAAAACAAAAAAAAAAACGAAAAAAGAAGAAAAAAAAGAGAATATTTATTTATATATATGTGTATATATGAATATTATTTACTATATGAAACCATTACAATATATTAGCATATTTAGTCCAATATACAAGTCAGAACCATTTCTACCTATGTTTTATGTAGTTAAAATTATAATGAAATCACTTATGAGTGCACTTTCTTCTTTTGGGTTTCTAACTAAATATTATTTAATAATGAAAGCTAGAATATTCCTATATCTATAAAGTTTAGTTCTTTTCTGATAAAACAAAACAAAGATAGAACAAAAAAGGGGGGAGTGGGAAGCTTTCTATGAACCTACGTGTTAAAGAAGAGGTTTTGGAATTAAAAAAAAAATGGACATGTTGACACATACTCCAGCGTGCATCCAAGTAAAGATCAGATATGTAGTAGATGTCATTCTCTAAACCAAACACAGAATGAAAGAAGACGGCGCAAACATTCTTTGAAACAAAATGAGCTTTACACACCAACAGAACTTTGTTCCTATTCCAGTAAATGTGACATCTAAAACTGTAAAATATTGCACCAACTGAATGTGACACCAAAAAAAAATAAAAAAACTACTGTTCATGAAGGCAAAGTGTACACTGCACATTGTCACAGTTATATTTAAGTTCACAAGGTAGTTCAGTTCTGTAAGCGGTGCAGATTTCCTATAAAAATCTTTTCAGCTAATTTTAGCATATCACATGTTCTCATCAAAACACTTAAAGTTTACTAACATATATTTTCCTTATTATACGCCGTTCCTTCAATATGGGATGCAGAATTCTATATTTTGATCAATCCAGGTTTGTCTCAATGCAAGCAGCAGAGTGGGCTAGTTTTAATAGTGCTCGTCCTCTTATAGAGGAACGAGGGATTGAATTTTATGAAGCAGATGGTGATCAAATCTATCCGGTTCTTGCTTTAATAGAACCTCTGCGTTGGAAAACTTTTGTGTTAAATCCCGGACCTGCTGTTCTTAATCTCGTAAGAGAGTTTTATGCGAACATGGATGTTGCAATGAATACTTCGAAAGTGCGATGCACTATAATCTTTTTTTATCAATGATTTATATGAAACTCTAAATGTTTCTGACGAAAATTTTCAGGTAATACCGAGATATCCTAACTTTGATACTATTGCTCCTGACCTATGCCCAGAAGGAATGGAATGGCACGTCGATAACTCTGGAAATCGGGAATGGTTCCCCGCTAGGAACCTAATTGTCCAGGAGAAAGTGTGGTTGCTATTTTGAATTCGCGTCTTGAACCTAATAAAAACAACAATGAGATTCGAGCTTTCAAGGCTGCTTGGTTATATGCCATTGCAAATCGTTTTTCAATTAATGTTGGACAAGTGCTTTGTGACAATATGAAGAGGTGCACGACAAAGAAAACTGTGAGGTCTTTTTATTATGGCTCAACCATTACTAAGCTGATTTACATGTTTGGACCAAGTCAATCACCTGACTCTGGATTTCTTATTCCATCAAAACATTCGGATGGCCAGCCTCCGAGCTCTCGGACCATGTGCTGGTCCTCCTATGCAACGCGATAGTTCACGAGCTGAGAGACGCCCCCCACAATAGAGGCGTCAATACTATATTGAACAGTTCATGAGACGAGAACAAAAATTAGAAATTCTTGTCATGCTTCAACATGCGATGCGTGATGAGATAAATATTCTGCGAACTGTTCAAACAGAACATTTGCTTTACTCCGCTACGATGCTTTGCTCAATAGCGAATGTACTCCGTGATGTCACAATAACATTACGCATGACTGACATACCTGCTATATTTCCTCCATTCGTATTTCAGGATATGGGATTTGCATTTTCACCTACCGATATGCAGCCAACGGCACCACAACACTTCTTCCAAAATGAAGTAGCCATTGAACAAGGTCCAGAATATGATGTCTTTGACTTTACAACGAATCCAACTTTAGCAAGTCCAGGCTTTGGCAGTTGGTGGAAATAAATATATGGTAACTTCCCCAAACAGAAGACATAGCAGGCAGCTCAGTTAGTGGCATGTTCGACGATCTTCTGGATCCACTTCAAATGTTCGCAGAGGATAATGAAAGTGACAATAATGAGAAGGAAGGTGATGAGTTGTAACGACCCGACCGGTCGTTTTGAGAAATTAAGCTCCGTTCAGCAGCATAAGGTCTGGAACAACTTCGTAATATGAGTATCGACTTGCGTGCATGGTGGAATTCGGCTTTCGGATGGTTTAGAGTCAAATTGGAAGAAGGACCCTTGTTTTGGAAGTTTGAATGGTGAAAAGTTGACCGGAATTGGACTTTTGGGTGAAAGACCCTGGAATGGGTCGTCGATGATCTCAACAACTTCATATGGTGATTTTGGACTTAGGCGTAAGTCCGGATTCAGATTTGAAGGTCCGTAGAGTGAATTGAGGCATTTTGGCGAAAATTGAAAAAGTTGAAGAAAAGAAGAAGTTTGACCCACAGTTGACTTTTGTGATATCGGGGTCGGAATGTGATTCCGAGAATTAAAGCAGCTCCGTTATGTCATTTTGGACTTGTCTGTAAATTTTGGCATAATTCCGAGTTGAATTGATAGGTTTCGATATGAGATTCGATAATTGAAGATTTGGAAATTCATAAGCTTGATTTTTGGTTTGATTCGTCGTTTCGATGTTATTTTATGTGATTTGAAACTTTGAACGAGTCCGTGTTAGGTTATATGACTTGTGTGTGTGATTAGACGTGGTCCCAGGAGCCTCGGGCGAGTTTCGGATAGGTTTAGGCTATGTTGCGCTTGTTTTGGGATGCTTTATAGTTGTTTCTTCAAACAAAAATGATACCACATTGAGCAAATGAGATCCAAATTCAGTTTTGTTTGAACCATTAAATTTGTATCGAAATTACGGAACCATAGGAAAAAGAATCATCGAATTTGGACATCGTATGAGGAAGTTATGCTCATTTTCGTGTCGGAAAAATTGCTGGTTTCTGGTGTGTTCACAAATGCGAACTTTCACATTGCATTTGCGATGCCCAGTTCGCAAATGCGAACTTTTTGTCGCAAATGCGACTTCTGCCAACCCTTTTTTGTTCGCAATTTCCAAGGGTTCGCAATTGTGAACCCTGGGTCGCAAATGCGACATTTGAGGCATGTTAAGTGAGGTTTTTGACGGGATTTTCACCCATTTTTCAATTTTCTCAAACCCTAAATCTCCATAGGAGATTTTTCAAAGACCCAAACTTCTCCAAATCATTGGGTAAGTGTCTCTAATCCTTTTTCAACTATATTTTGTGATTATATCTTAGATTTAATATCAAATTCATGAGAATCTAAAGGAAAATTTGGGAAAAATTGTGAAATCTTTCAAAAATATAAAATGATGATTTGAATGACCAAATGGTATTGGAATTAGATAATTTTTGTATGGGTGAACTCGTAGCGGAATGGGTGTTCGGTTTTTGTAAATTTTGTCGGGTTTCGAGGTGCGGGCCAGGGGGTTGACTTTTGTTGACTTTTTGCAAATTGTATAAGAATCATAGTTTTGTCAATTGAAATTGTTTTCTCTTGCATTGTTTGATGTATTCAAGTTGTTTTTGGCTAGATTGAGCCAAGCATTGATGAATTGGTAAAGTAAAAGCTAAATTGAGTGTTGAATTGGCCGGATTGAGGTAAGTATCTTGCCTAACCTTGTGTGGGGGACTTCCCCTTAGGATTTGAGTCTTCTTTGTTGATTGTACTCCTAGTGCGCGAGGTGACGAGTGCTTGCTTGGATTTATTTGTTGAAAATTTCCCCTTTTAGGTTCTTAGATCCTTATGATCACCAAATATGAAGTTGTTCTTGATACGATTGAGTTCCCTGTTATTAGTTTCACCTCTACATGACCTACCTGTAATTTATTTGCCCTTTTTGGTCTAATTGACTTTTACTTGTTTAACTGCAGACATTTACCCTTGTATAGTCATATTATCATTCCTAACTGCTTTTCTTTATTTGGAAAGCACCATTTCTATCTCTCGTGTAAATAATTGGTCGTAATTGGAAAGAAGTTGGATATCCTATGTTTAGTTGATATTTTCCTTAAACATAATTATTTGATTCATGTTAACTTCCTTTTTGTTGGACTGAGTATTATGGAATTATTGTTTCGTATTATCTCTTACTTGTTGAGTTGTTTGTATTGCGCTTAGTATTTTCCTATTACGGTTATTCCTTGTGAGTTAGTTGTACCGTCTTTTGGTGAACGAAATTTCTTGAGTTGATTCTCTTGCTTTGTTCCTGTATATATTGTCATTTGTTGTGTTTTACTTGAGATTTGATGCACGATGTTTCTTCCGTGCGGCTGTTGATATTTTGATGCACGAGGTTTTTGCCGTGCGGTTGTTGCTACTGTGATGCACGAGGTTTCTGCCGTGTGGTTATTGTTGAAAGGTTGCACGAGGTCTTTGTCGTGCTATTGTTGTTATTGATGTTTGCACATGCAGCATAATAAGGCGGGATATGTTATATGCTTATATGTGGGTTGCGCATGTGGCGGAATAAGGTGGGAACATTATTATGCACGTGGGGCGAAAGAAGGCGGTGCTTATTATATTATTAATTACACACGTGGCGTAATAAGGTGGGCTATGTCAGGGATTGATTGTATAGAATTGTGATGGCCTGTGGAGGCATTCCTATTTGTTTATTATTGTGATTGTGGGTTGCTTCCCTGTATGAGCGTTACCGCTTGAGAGTTGTGAGTAAATATTTGTACGTGCGGTCCGTTCTCCTTTTTATGTTTTCTAGTTGGTAGAATTCTTATTAAAAATACTTGCACAAGCATACACGTAGCTGAACACTCCTTTTAGAGACGAATTCCTCCTGATTTTTGCTAAGGGGGAGGTACGCCCCCAGTTAATTGTCAGCATGACCATGAGATTGATGGGGCACAGGATGCCCAATTGCTAGATTTCAAATACCAGGTATTCGCGAGATGTGGTTTGCCCGAGACTTGGTGAAAACGTGGAAAGAGTTGAATAAGACCTTTGTGAACATCATTGTAGGATATGAGTTATTGACTTGTTTTCCCCCTTGCTGTGTTGTGACCGTAGGATTTGGGTTGTGATTCTGACGTCATTTCGTATCATCATTTATTTTGCTCTTGTTGTTACTTGTTGCATTTATCCCTTATTGTGAATTGTAGCATTCTTGGTCATTCATGCAGTCTTTACATATCCATATGTCGTTACCATTATTCCTATGATTATACTGTTTATTGACCAGTAGGCGCCTTGACTGTTCCTCGTCACTACTCCACCGAGATTAGTCTTGATACTTATTGGGCACCGCCGTGGTGTGCTCATGCTACTCTTCTGCACATTTTTGTTGTGTAGATACAGGTACTCCCGCTCAGTTCTGTCAGCCTTGGAAGGAGACGTATCGGTAGAGACTTCAAGTTATATCTGCTACGTCCGCAGACCGAGGAGTCCATTTTCCAGCTTTCTGTAATAAGTATAGCTCTTTCAGTATTTCTTCTTTATCTAGATATTCTTGAGTCAGAGCCTCTTATGTATCCCTTAGCTTGTGATTTGTGAGTTTTCGGGTTTTGGGAGATTTGTTAGCTTCGAGAATTGTTGTGGTATGTGCCGAGTGGCACCTTAAACACCGTTTATTTTACCAACTTAGTTTTATTTATTTTCTTCTGCAATTATGGTTTATCTTCCGCATTGTTAGGCTTACCTAGTCATAGGAACTAGGTGCCATCACGACATGTTAATGGAGGGTGAACTGGGATCGTGACATGAGTAGTCCAATAGCCCCCTGCTTGAGTTTTACATAAGAGACTATGTAAAATTTTAAGTAAGGGGGAGGTAACGCTTTTTCTTTTCTTTTTTTCTTTCCCGTTTAAGTTTGTGGTTTTTGAAAGCTGTTGTGGATATGCTACCAGTTTATGTGAATATATTTACTTTTTGGTCCGTTCCAAAAAGAATGAACTCTTTCTAAATTTGGTAACAATTTAGCTTAAACTTACAACTATACCCTTAATGAGTAGTTTTTATAACCACACATATTTTATGGGTCCCATTTGGACTTGTTTAGGACCACAAATTCCAAAAATCTTTATTTTTCTCTTAAACTCCGTGTCCAGTCAAATAGGTTCACATAAATTGAAAATTTGAACGGAGGGAGTAGTATTTTGTGGGTGTGCTATGTAGTAGTCAAAAAAAATAAAAAAAATTGTACGAGCTCGTTAGGAAGAGCTCAGCTGGGAGCAATTTTTACTCCTAGTCGGCTTTTACTATCACTATAATGATGCATAAATAAATAATTAGTATTAATATAATGATGCATAGTATCTATAATCACTTAATTTGCATAAATTATATTGTTACCGTACATTTAATGGAATTAGTTCTTGTCCAAAAGTTTTAAAATATGACAACTTCTTACAGAAAATGTATCAACTTCAAAAGGAATACGGGCGTACTAAGAATAAGCTAAAAATTGAAGTATCCCTTGTTACGTTAATTTTTTTTTTTTAGAATGATTTCTGTATTCTTGGATTTTTCTTTATTAGCTTTGTATAAATTCAGCAGTAAAGTATTGGATATTCTAATTTCAATTAGTTCAATTTCATCATCTAAATGAAGTGTTAAGAAAATTTTCCCTATCTTGTTTATTGAGGCGAAATCCTAAACATCACTGATCTTGAAAATGAAGTAGGCTTTCTTTCAACCCTATCTAGCCAAACACTACAATCACTAATTAAAAATCCCCAGTGTCCCCATTTGAGCCATTACAAATTATTTGTTCTTTCAATAAACCTATCGTGCCATAAATTTCACTAACATATCTCAACCTTGTATTAAATCACAAGGAAAAATTTCGCTTGCATATGAATATAAGTTCTTAGGTTCATGTTGCTGCACTAAGTAAGTTCGAAAAAAATTCAGGAATTCTATTCGTATATTCAAGGCCAAATACATAACTGAACCCTTAAACTTTTTTTTTTGTCACTTGGGCACTTAAACATAGAGTTGTTCCTATCAGACCCTTCAACTAAATCACATATGTGCCAATTAGACACTTTGTAGACCATCTGAGAAAAACTTTTATAAAAATTATTGGATATGTAATTAG